>VWZZ01004730.1:423942-435633 GCA_013399095.1 Psophia crepitans
CAGCGGGCTCCGGGGCGGCGGAGCGCTCAGGGCTCATCGTGTACCGCCGCCCGCCCCCCGCTGTCCTCTCGGTTCCAGCCACTCTTCCCTCCGCCTCCTTTTCCACTAAAACCGATCAAAGCCAGCTTCTTTCTTTATCAAGGTACCCAATACCTAAAAGCATTCAAGATTAAATCCTTAAAGCAGTTGGCTTAACGGGAGCAACCAGAAGAATCGACATTTTAACGCCGTTAAATGAGGAGCACGGCGGCTCGCCGCCCCGCTGCACTGTGAGCCAGATCCCAGGGGCGCAGCAGAGGCACCGCTCTTTGTCCGGGCCTGGTGCTCGGCCCGTTTCCACCAAACCAAGCACACCCAGCGCCGGTTCTCTGGGCGTGTTTATGCACAGGATGTTACAGAGTCGTACACCCCCAGTTATAATGCTGGCTCAGGTTCCCACGCTCAGCACCAAACCAGGACACGCACCTCGGGACAGTCACGGTGTTTGGAGGACCACACCAGAGCAAAGCTACCTGCGACATCCTCATCTACCACCCGTGATGTCCTTACCTATTAAAACGAGCTGTGACATCCCCAGCCACAGAGTCCTGGTTAACTTCTAAATTTGATGCAAGGTATCGGTTCCCCCCTTGGAGCTTTACGTTGCTTAAAGCACTTTTCAGTCTCGCAATAGTCAGTTATGTTTTCCCGGCCTACAAAGGGCACCGAGTAAGGCAAACAGGTAGCAACAATCATGAGGCGCATACAAATACTTGTGTTAACCAGTTGGCAAGCCATCACGTCAACCAAGAGAGGGCCAATCCTCATTCCAAAAATGTAGAAGCCAGCTCTTTCAAATGCTGGGCTTTGTTTTTCTATCAGTAGCATTTTGTCAGAGAGATTGAAACAACACATCCTGTGAAATTCTTCACACCCATGATTGTGCCTCAGTAATAAATGGTCTAATTCTGGGTTATATTGCAGGTTAAAGGGGGCTGGAGGTGTGTGGGGCTGGAGGTGTGTTAAGTTTTCACATAATTTACAAAAATAACATGATGTTTAGCCGGAAAGGTTCCTTGTACTTTAGCGTTTAACATTCCTCTTTCCTTGAGTTTATTTTACCCATATTATCCAACTACTGGTAGGTCAACATTTTTAAGCATTGTATAGTTCCTTAATAACTACAGGGGGTTGTAATTCCTGTTAAACAGGAACTACACATTTCCCTGCATCCACACAGGAGGACACGGCGGTCACTTCTTTGGCTAAAACCTCCCAAATGTTTCTAGATCAATCCCATTTTGGTAGTAGAGTTTGAGAACTGCTGCTTCCTTTCCAGGACATCAAGATGCCCAAAACGACTAGCCCCTTCGTTATCCATTAGAGAAACTGAATTTACAGTCTAATTCCATAAATGATTTAGCACTACTCCAAGTACAATTCATCAAAAGCGACTCAGCCTTAATTTCAAAGGTCCCCTTTGTATAGATGTCCACAGATGAGAAGGTGTCTTCTTTATTCAGTGTTTGTGGTCAGCAGCACCTGGTAGGGTCCTCCCCACCTTTTCAAGAGTGGTCCATCTTTCCACATCCGTAGGGATACTGGGTCTCCGTGCCTGAAGGTTTGTAATCCAAAGGCACAGGAGCTCTAACCTGGGTGTATCTGTGGAGAGAGTTAATGACCTTCCCAAAGATATTAAACAACCACCCAAAGTTTGTTCTCCTTTCAGGTGCATCTGACTACATTTTCCTGTCAAATTTGCACCATAAGGCTTTTCCAGATAATATTTCAAATGGACGAACTTTCTCTTTTGTTCTAGGAATTACTTTAATTTTAAGTAGTGCCAGTAGTAAAACTTTGGTCCATTTCATCTGTGTTTCCTGACTTAATTTCCTAATTTGCTGCTTGTTTGATTCATTCCCTCTACCTTTCCACGAGACTGTGGTCTCCAAGGAGTATGCAAATCCCATTTAATTTATAAAAATTTAGACACTTCCTGAAGTATTTATGATATAAAATGGGTCCTTATTGTTCAATTTATACTCTGTAAGTTGCTCTTTGTTAGGTGATCCCCTCCGAATTTGTCCGTTAGCTAATTTATATTGTGGCCACCATTGATTACCTTGAGGAGGGACTCTAACCCCTTCCCGGGTCCTAAACCCAACCCTGCGGAGCTTTCACTGCGTCTCACGGGCAGGTAACCAAAATTCCCGAAAGAACGCCTTGGTACTTACAAAGCAGGGGTCTTCGCTCAGGGGCTCTTCGGTCTGGGGATCGGGGGGTCCTCTCCAAGAATCCCTCGGTGCTGGCTGAGGTTCCGCGATCCCAGGATCCGTCGAGGCTCAAGAGCAGTGTCCCATCTGGGTCACCAAAACTGTTACTGTGAGGCGGCTAAAGGATCTTCTAACACTTCTCTTTTGCGTTTTAGAAAGCAGGCATTCGTTATTACAGCGCCGGATGCACGGGGGATCACTCCACCTATCGTGCGTACCGAGAGTTAGAGTCAGTTCACATTTATTAGCCCAGCTTATCCATATTCATACATCCATCAGCAGAACCTACACGGATTCACACTTCCTAAACTACAATTGGTCAGCTCTTTGCTCGCTTTGNAAACTGTTACTGTGAGGCGGCTAAAGGATCTTCTAACACTTCTCTTTTGCGTTTTAGAAAGCAGGCATTCGTTATTACAGCGCCGGATGCACGGGGGATCACTCCACCTATCGTGCGTACCGAGAGTTAGAGTCAGTTCACATTTATTAGCCCAGCTTATCCATATTCATACATCCATCAGCAGAACCTACACGGATTCACACTTCCTAAACTACAATTGGTCAGCTCTTTGCTCGCTTTGATTTAAAAACACAGTACCTCCTAAATTCCCTATGTACGTTCAGTGAGTAGGGGTCTGCCTCTGGGGAGGGGGAGTTTTTAGCCCTGGAGGTGTGGTTTTCATATTATAACGAGACAGTTCACTCTAAGGACACCAGTTCGAGGAATTTCTGGTGACTTTTGGTTCTCAAGGATGTGTATCTCTTTGTTAACAAGTGCTCCTCTACTCAAGATTCCTTTGCTACATCTTATCTAAGCATATCTCATTCTAATTCAATACATTGGAAAGTTTCAAGGCTGGTCCTCCTGTTCTCAAATCCCCCTGTTCTCTTCTTCTCAGGCAATAAACAATAATGAATACACAGTTCAGAATACACAGCCTTATGTTAAGGCTGTTAAGAATGCTAACTCCTTCTTCAGAAAGTATTTCAAACTTGGCTGCATTGTTCTAGCAAGGAGGGAACCGTATGTTCTTTTGACTTGGTATCACTGGAGAGGCTGATATTTACTCCAGCCGTCTGCATAAGCTCTTGCTTTGAGTTCTCCAGGTAATCTCTCTCCCCACTTTGCCACATTCCTCTCATGTCCTACGTCACCCTAAAGGCTGTTTCAGACGTGCTTTCAAAAACAGGAGCACACTTGAGCTCTGAATAAACACCTTCCTGGGAAAGGAGATCTTGTCTTCCCACATAGCCCAACAGCCCTCAACAAGAAAGACCACCCTTTGCACCAGCAGAGGAACTCTTCTGCGATCCTTCGCTCTCCTGAGATGACCAACGTGAAGCTGCAGATGTCGTTTGTCAGGCTCTGTAAGCTCTAGCTGTGTGCAGAGGAGCATCACCGGTCCCCTCAGAGCTCAAACCCAGCACTGACACGGCACTGGCTGCTCCTAATGTCACACACCTTACTGTCAGGGTTGACTGTTTCTGAACTTCATTTTGCACAGGACGCTATAAAAAAGACCTGAAAAGACCGAACTCCTCCTTACAGATTTCTGCAGGGAAAGAAAGAAGCTACCTATCAGTTTCTGACAGATCCCTAACAGAGGATACATGCAAGGGAAGGTTTATTTCTTGAAAATCAGAAAAGCAACGTAGCATTTTACATTAACATTCATCCTTCATTGTTTTAATTACTGTCCAATGAATATTAGCCCCCAGAATATCTCCCCTGCAGGGATGAGCAAGTGAGAAATAAGTCATAGCAGGGCAGTCACAATGAAAGGGAAGGGAAAAAACCAAGGCAATAAATAACCCACACACATCAGAAGAGGCAGAAAAATGCACCCTAGGGTGCAGCAGCCGACACTCATTTAATAATGCCAACATTTTGTACGCAAAGGTTTCCTGGGTGGCTGTAAAACATGTGGATTAATAATGGCATGTGGTGGGTTTCGATAAAAAAAATATTAATATTTAAGGTGGTCTTTGGGGTGAGGGGGTGTAAGGGGAGGAAGAAATTATTCTCTATCAGTGCAAGCATCACCTAAGATTACTGCTGTAGAAAGAGACTTTAAAAGCAAGAACCCGCCCTAAATGCCACCTCCAAATTAAGTCCTGGTTTTACTCACGTCCATGGGAGTTTTCCCCTGCGCTAGCATAGCACCACACTCATTTCTCATTAGTTAGCTTGTTTTGAAAATCCTGCTCACACATCCAGCTGCCTCAAGCATGCTCAAAGACCTTTGGAAACTGAAGTGCAGGCAGGCAAATTCTGTGCTGGTATCAGAAACCTTCAGCCTTCAGAGCCAGGACGTGTCCCTACTCTTCAGTTACTGCCAGTTTCTCCCTTCCAATGCATGCACTCCAATTCCCCCCTCAACAAAACTTACTCAAAAATATCTACAAATTCAAACTTCTAAATTCCCAGAATAGAGAAGTAGCTCAAGTGCTCTACCCAGAAGCCAATTTAAACAGGCATTTTTAAATCCACAGCTCTTTAAAAGTTTTACTAAAAATCAAACTTTTAAGAAACAAAAGACTTAAAAGGTGAGCAAAAAATCCTCACAGCTCCAATGTTTCTGCTCAGTGTACTGTATCGGAGCATCTGACTGGCCCCTGTAAGACTGACAGCGATTAGAGTGGTCTCACCCTTATCCAGAGAGACACCAAAAGCATTTTACAAAATCTGACATAAAACCTGCAAATTTTTAAGAATATCTTTAAGTATCTGGATATATCCTAAAGACAGCCCATCAATTTACCAAACAAAAATATAATAAACAATCCATACCTAAGAAGTGGTTTCAGGCTCCTCCACGCCAATTTTGACAGAAACTTTTTATCCTGTGACTTGCAGTGCAAAAGCTGTACGAACCACCGAGGTAAGTTTCTACATGACCAAAGTGCTCTTCGGTGCTTTCGGATGCATGAAACAAAGGAGACCGATGCAACGATTTTCCCTTTCTCCTACAGTTAAAGCTGCTTTGTGCAAGAGCAGGTGAAAAAAACTACAGAAGAAGGGGATATGTAAGCTAATGTTTAACTTCAATTGATTAGATTAACTGTTACTTTGACACACGATTAAAGGAAGATTTACCGCATATTGGACAAGCAAACTGTCTCATTTTGTTTACAATGTCCTGTTCTTACACAGCACTTAAACACAACTTAAATTACTCAACTGCTTGAAAAGGAGCTCTCTCCACACTGGAGCTTCCTGCCCTTTCCTGTTGCCTTTGCGTTTCAGAGGACTACCGCCTTACAATGGGGCAGCAGAAAAAGAGCAGCCTGGCTGCAGGGAAATCAAGTCTTTTCCAGGAAGTCACGACACACCAGGAGACACTCCAGCCTGACTGTTTTCAAACCTGTGGGTGAGCCTCACCTGCTCTGATAGGATTTGTTCGCTTGGAAGGGGCAAAATCCAAACAACTAATGCAGGAAGGAGGGAAATGTAGGGAGGTAGCCCAGGGGGAACGGAGCCTGGACTGCAGGGTTAATATCCCCAGGTTTACCTCCACAGAGTGTCCTGTCACATCTCATTTGAAAGGTGCTGCCTGGAGCTCTAGGGCCACCCTGGCACCGTGCTAGGCTGCGGCCAACTCACACCGTACAGTGCCTGGTAGCGCAGCTCCTGGATTTGCCTAGACTTTAACGCCATAAACCAGAATACATCGGCACCCAGGAATTCAGGACTGTTCCCTTTCATGTTCCCCCAGACTAAGGAAAGGTTCACAAGCCATTTTGTCTTCGGACAATCAAAATCCGAGTGCATATTTTGGTATTACACTCTAGACTGAATATAATATACCAAGTCATCATTTAAATCCCAAATTGCTATGCAGCCACTAAAACAAATCTTAAGAGTACAAGTTCTATTTTTCATTCCATATCTAGGCAAAAACTGCACCAAACATTTGGAGTAAAATTCAGCTGTACACAGGGAAGTCTGAAGATAACAACCATATTTTTATTTTTGTCAGATTTTTCTCATTTCCTCTATCATGAGAGCCTCACAGTCAAGCCAGACGCAACCCTTAATCTCCTGCTAAATTCCTCCTTTATGCTTTAAAAACTTCTTGGTTTGGGACGCTGCAGCTCTTCTTTCTGATATTTCTAAATCCACACTCTGCAGACTTGTAGTAACCCAGAGTGCTACAGCCTGGTAATTCCCAGGCTCCTGATAAACAACAACATTACTGCATTTTCATCTTTTACATACAGAAAATGAGTGAAAAAGAATGTTATTTAAGATTTATTTTGTCACATTCAGCCAAACAAGGTCTCTGATCAAGTTTTGCCCAGTATTTAAGAGACTAGTTACAGCTGAAATGGACTGCATAATGTCATGCAGTACCAATTAGGGACAGTCAGTGGAGAACATTACCACAAGAAAGTACAAACACCGGATGCGCTAAACAGAAGTATTTTGGCTGCACCATGTCTGACCAAAAGTCAAGCAATGCTAGAACTATTAAAACAAATAAAGTCTGCTTTGTATCAACTTCACTGCAAATTTCTTTTGAAGTTTCTGACAAATATCAATCAGGTCAGTCCACATTCCCACTATTTTGGGAAACGCCGGTTTTGTTCCAGCTCGGGGCTGTCTTCAAGCAGAAGGCTCACAGAGCCATCCACTTCCTTTTTCTTCATCAGGATCCTTCCTCTTATGCAAGGGAGTCCCAGCAAGGCAGTCGCTGCTGCAGGATGCTCTTTGCAAAATCCACATTCAGCAACAGAAGCCACACACACATTTGCTTTCTGAGCTTCCTCAGTGAAATGGAGGAGCATGTCCTGCGAGGCAGGGGTTTGTGCAAACAGAGCCCTGCTACAGTCACTAATGGCGACATGGGATCCTGGCACGGAGGAAAAAAGGTCCTGCTCCAGGCCAGCCCTGAGCTGCAGGTGCAAGTGGCCGAGGGCTCGTGGGGTGACTGCCAAAACCAGAAAAGCAAGCAGAAAAGATCATTCCCCTCTCCAACACTTTCAGCTTTATCAGCGGTATTAGTAGCAAACAGCTGCATTTTGGCATCTAGGAAAATGTACGCATAAAGAATTTACCTTGGGTTTTCTTGCAGCTAAAAGAGGAATTCTAGGAGAAGATCTCTTCTTTTGGTTGTCACTGGTAACCTTAGGTGGCTTCTAATATAGGTGTCCATACTCCCTCTACTGACTAAAGTTGTAACCACATGCCTGGTCTTATACTGGACACTCCTCTATTCTGTGCTAAAAAAAAAAGAAAGGAAAGGAAATTTCAATCACGTTGTTAGTCTTAAGCACCCAAAAAGCAGGAAAGTAGGACTAGCAGGTCACTGCTCCTGAATCCTTGTCACCTAGTGTAAAGCACTGGACAAATCATAATTTGTTCCTCAACACATGCATAAAAATCATAATAAAGCTTCTCAGGTTTAAATTTGCAATTACCTAAATCCAGTCTTTTAAGAATTTTGAGGTATTTATAGAAAAGAATGTAAATATATACAACATTAGAGTCTCCTGGTAGCAATAAGCTAAATCAATCTTTCCAGCTACTCTGTCACCACGGTTTGTGACCTGCCTCACTTCTAGCTGTATGAATTTCCTCACTGCAGGCTAAAACAGCATGCTGCTTATAATTTCATGTGACGGCATTAAAACAAAAGATAAAGATACTTAATGAAAATTTAAAAAGCAATGAGATGCTGTAAATAAAAGCACTCAGGTAACAGGGTGGGCAGATATCATGCCATATTGACCCAGACTGTTCTGGTGAGCTGCCATTGCTCTGCAACTACTAGAGATGCAAACGAGAGAGGAAGGACGAGGCAGTGGATGGGGAAATGAACTAGGAGATGGCAGTGTGCTGAGAGTGAATGTGTGACCTCAGCCATTACAGTTAGAAAGAAATGTTAAATGGCACAGCATCACAGATGTGTAGGGATTGGAAAGGACCTCTGGAGATCATCCAACTCCCCTGCTAGAGAAGGATCACCCAGAGCAGGGTGCACAGGATGGCATCCAGGTGGGTTTTGAATCTCTCCAGAGAAGGAGACCCCACACCCTCTCTGGGCAGCCTGTCCCAGGGCTCCATCACCCTTAGTGTAAAAAAATTTTTCCTCATATTGAGACGGAACTTCCTGTGTTCCAGTTTGTGCCCGTTGCCCCTCGTCCTGTCACTGGGCACCACTGAGCAGAGTCTGGCCCTATCCTCTAGACACCATCCTTTAGACATTTATAAGTGTTGATGAGATCCCCTCTCATCACCTCCAGGCTGAACAGCCCCAGCTCTCTCAGCCTTTCCTCATACAAGAGATGCCCCAGCCCTCTCATCATCTTGGCAGCCCTCCACACATGTAACATTAACTCAGATGAGCACAACTGAACCTTCAAGGGACGTTCAACAGATAAACACATGAAGAATGGAGGGGTGCTATGATGCCACAAGGACAAATTAATACCCTGCATATACTGACAGCATCATCCCCCGTTTTGACCTTGGAGCTCAAGCGCAGCAGCTCTACAGGAATCAGGGCCCTGTCAGTCCGGGTGCAGGCATGTCAGCCCATGCCAACCCTAATACGGTTCGTAAAGCGCCAGCCCAGCCTCCCTTTAACCACCCCATCATTTCTTCCACTGCTGGTATTTTTACCAGCTCTGCTTTATGCTTTCAGCTTCAACCAACACAAGATACCACGGTTGGCAGCATCAGAATTCATGCTGCTGCCTCCAACCTAACTGTGTGACAGGGAGAGAGAGCGAATAGGGAGTAGCCTCAAAGGGGACTGCAGACCCTGCATTTCCCTGGCAGCAAGGCCATCTGTGCTACGTGACCTACTTGTGGCTGCTGAACAACAGCACGCTGCGACAGGAGACAGCTTTAACTGGGACTGCAGGGCTGGTGGGGACGGGGAATGGACAGCCCAAGGAACTTTGCACTTCTATTGTAATTACAGGTCTTGGCCCCTGGCCTCTTAGATCTGCGGGATAACGTGTATTATGTTAGTCCTAACCATATGGTAAGCTGAACTCACACATTTAACTAAAAGCAAAAGGCCCTTGAATGTTAAACAGTTCTCCCCTCCCTCCCAAAAGCACTGTATATCTATATATTTTTTTTATTGCCTATCTGTACTGAATATGCAGTACAAGCTTTTCACTAATGATTGCCTAAAGTTAGCTTTGTCTCTTGTGCTTTATTTCCATTGCCTTTTGGATTTTACACCTCACATCCCCCATCATAATTTCATCACCGTTGCTCTTTGCTATCTACAACTACTGCCTTGCTTTTATTGTCTTCACTAATTTCAACTTCCTGTTCAAACTCAAGCAAGCTAGCCTCAGTTTCACCAAGCATAGCATGCAAAACAGCAATTCTTTTGCCACAGCTTCTGCATTTACCCAACCCTCTGATGTAACCTGTTGCATTGGGCTTCAGTTTCCCTGTAGAAGCTAAAGCACGAGCCCTTGACTGGAGCTGATCTCAAAAGAGCCTCCATATGGTCTTTAAAGGACTTGTTCTCTACAAGAAGCACCTGCAGCTGGGACTCTCTTGCCCCTGGGATGAGCACAAAAATCACTATTTATTCCTCTGATGGTGATCTGCATTACTAGTAGTACACGTGTTTCAATGCACCCAAGAGAAGTGTTCCCCTTACTAATTAAATCATAAGCAAAAAGCCTTTACATGTATTCTATACGGATTGCAAATAGGTAGTAAGCTTTTTCTGTATATCTTTTGGGGTGGGAGGGAGACAGGTCAGAAAGAATAATCTTAAATTCAGAGTTAGTCTCCTTTCAGGGTAATACAGTACATCTACCGCATGCATGTGTATTCAGGCACTGCTGATGACACATCAAAAGAGTTTTGGCATTTCAGCACTGAATTTGGAATTCATTTTATCCTGGATGTATCCTGTTATCTCAACGGACAGACTACAACAAAAACAGGTCAGATTTTGGGACAGATGGGTTTTTAAACTTTCAGCTCAGGTCTGCCTATCCACCTGCCACACATCCCTATGAGTATCATTGTGCCCTCAGTGAATACTTGTTCCATGTTTGGTAAACTACAGAACCGCTGTGGATAAGCGAGGAGTTACTGCCTACACAGGGGCTGCAGTGCTTTAGAAGACCGTGCTCCAGAGAAACACACAAATTACAACTGGTTAGTAGAAGCACATCACAAAATCTGTCATCAGGCTCATATATCCTGCACATATACTGGCAGAATTAACGCTGGCCAGGAAAACTGTATCTTATCTAGAGGCTGGTACTTCCTAATAGCATGACAACTGTTTAATTTGGCAAGAAACCAAAGCACGTCCTGTGCACTGTAGTGACAGGTTTTTACGACCAGCAGTGCTGTATGCATCTGCAGCGTTTCACTCTCACGTTGGGCTCTGCTGAGCACTGCAGGAAGTTAAATCCAAAGACAAGAGTAACATAGGGAGCTTGAGGTATTACAGGAACAATGTATTCATCTGGTATGTGTGCTACAAACAGGCCGAATACTGAAAAAAACCGCCAACTGTCTCACCATCATATGCCACATAATTGTGTTATTTCATTTTCTACTTTTCCTCCAACAGAGGCAAAGTTAATTCATGGTTAGTGCAAGTGCTACAGACCACTTACAACTCCACCTTTAAGGAACACTTATCCTAAACCCACTAGGAACCATGTACCGCTATTAATAAATCAATACGCAAGACAAGATTAAAGCACTGACCATCCCACATAAAGAAACCGCAGTTTGTGTAATGGAAACTTCACCCTCCAGAGTTTTAGAGCTTTGTAAGAAACAGCAAGCTCTATTGCTGTCAGGCCACAGGCAAAAACAGTTCCACAGCTGGAAGCAACGCTCTCATCTGCAGTCACGTGCCAACTCCAAAACACCAAGTAACAGGCACTGACAATAACACTGGAATGCAAATACTGTGGCAAGAAATAGGAAGTTACTCCCGTAGAAGAGCATCGCTGCTCACACAGGGCTTCAAGCACAACCAGTTCTAAGTTCCTGCCTCACACTGACCTGAAATTAAACACCTTCCCAAAGAATCAGAGCCGACTGAAGTGCATACCCTCTGCTCACGGAGCTAACACAAATGTCATTGATTACATGGAGCATAAGCAGAGTTTAAAGATGTTATTAAGGTTCCAGTAATTACCGAACTACTGAGGTTCAGAACTAGGACTGGTACCCAAATTCTAACAGTAGCATCAGAACCACAGCTCTCCATTAGAACTACTCACAAGTTTTGTGGTGTATCTTTTATTATTTTCATTGTACAGGGGGAAATAAAGGTAGCTAGAGGAAGAAACAAAGGCTTAAACCCCAGAAGCGCAAACATATTACTGTTTGTATTAATTATGTTAACACTTAACCAGTCAGTAGGGCAGAAAAAGCAGCCAGGCTCCCAACCAGCCGAGCACAAGCCCCCCCCGCCGCGCTGCGAGCGCCCCC
>VWZZ01004730.1:435745-480990 GCA_013399095.1 Psophia crepitans
GAGGTTGAGGTCACGGAGGACGAGAAGGCCGGGCCCGCAGCAGGCGAGAAGCGGGGATCCGCCGACCCGCCGGGGGCCGCTCCTGCCGCCAGCGGCCATTACGAGCTGCCCTGGTGAGTGCCGGCGGCACGCAGGCCGGCGGNAGGCTTCCGCTCAGGCTGTGAGGCCTGTACCCGCACGGCGCCTCCGCTGAGGGGAGCGGGCAGGACGGGCCCTGCCCCGTGCCCGCCGAGCTGCAGCAGCTGGGTCTGACTCGGAACCGAGGAGTCTTGGCAGCGCTGAGGACTCTGCCTGCTGGGGCCTGTGGCGTGCGGGCAGGGCACCGGGCAGCCAAGGGCAAAAAGCGAGAAGGCCCTGTGGAGCCCAAAGTCAGCCCTGCCTTGTGCCAGCCGTAGGGAGCGCACAGGGTGCATCTCCTCATAGCCCCGAGGCCCCAAACTCATGTCCAAGTTGAACGTGTTTTTGTTCCTTTTCCTTTTTTTAATACTAACCGAGGTAAAACAATCGTTAAGGGATTAATGAGGAATGCTGCACTTGGCAGCGGGGGGGGACCCTGCAGTGTTCACACTAAAGGCATGTCACGTCATCTTTGTCCCATGTTCACCTTAACGTAATCCTCCTTTGCTGCCAGTGTAAAGCACTACTAAACTTCTATTAGACGGGCTGAAGTGTCTGGGCTTTTACCGTTACAGGGTGGAAAAATACAGACCCATGAAATTATGTGAAATAGTTGGAAACGAAGATACTGTGAGCAGGTTGGAGGTGTGTAACCGTCCCTTTGTCTTTTTACTGGTTAACCCAAAAAACATAATTCTGTATAGATCTACAGACCAGTAAAAGTACTCCTGTGTTTTTACATCCATACTTGAGTATGTGGAAAAACCTCTCTCATTTACTTAAGAAATTACACATTTTAGGACATGTTTGTGGTGTTCTAACGAAATATGCCTTTGTGAATTGGGATGTTGTTTGAATTTGCCCTAGTTAGATACAACTTAGAAAATTTGTAGGTGTTGTAATAATAATGAGTAAATGTAATTTATATAACAGCAGAAAGAAACATAAATATAATGTTTTTTTCTGAAAGAAAAATATTTTCCTTGAGAAATTAGTTTGTAAACACAGTATGTTAACAGAAAGTGTAAACGTATAACAGGTGCAGAGCAAAGGCACGAGTACTAAAGACCTGTGAGATTAAGTGCTTTGAAGTTTTTCTGTATTATTCCAAGAACTGACTGGTTCAGTTAAAATACAAAAACAACAAGGTCCAAAAAAATGAAAGCAGGAGGGAGGAACGGATTTGCTTTGTTTCTCAGGCTTAAAATACAACAGAATTGAAAACTATTTGTTCCCACTGTTTTCTTAGATAATTTTTTATTCTTTTTCTTTCTTAGGTCTTTGCAAAAGAGGGGAATGTACCAAATATTATAATTGCTGTAAGTATTGCTGCGTTGTACCATATTTCGTCACTGTGTTGTCCCTGGCTTCTGAAATCTAGCCACAACAGCCTCCCAGTATAGATCTGCATTGTCCCTGAATGTACTTGTAAGAGGGATGTTGACTGTACGGTCGCAGAGCAGTGTTCTTGGCAGAATACACGAGCAGTGAACAGCTTTCTCTTAAAAACTGACCTGGCCCTCAGGTGCCTACTGAAACATGTCTTGTGCTTTTCCCTGCAGCGTTTCTCTCCTCAGTTGGAGGCAGGATCCTGAGCTCGGGCAACCTCTAGTCTGATGTTCTCTCTGCAGTTCCTCTGTTGCAGCTGTTTTTCATGACTGGGAAGCATTGTAGAGAGTACAGCTTAGAAAATTACATTAAGCTTACCACCAATTGTTGCATTTTGCATTTTTAGGGTCCCCCAGGAACAGGTAAAACCACCAGTATCCTCTGCTTGGCTCGTGCTCTGCTTGGTCCTGCATTAAAAGATGCTGTTTTGGAGCTGAATGCCTCAAATGACAGGTGAGAATGAAGAAACCTTACAAATTTTTAATGAAACAGCAAGTATGCATTTTTATTTTTAGTTCAACTCAGGCCAGCGTGATAGGCTTAACGCTGTAGTAAGGCCACTAGTACTTATTTTAATGCAGCCTTTCCAACTAAAAGTTAGGCAGTCTTTGGTGTCCACCTACATGGATATTATTACTCGATGTTTTATAAACATGATACTTGCATACACAAAAATATAAACAGATGGAGCACAGAGTCTGTAATGGTACCGTTTTCTGGAATTTACTTTAAAGAGCTAAGCTTCCTGCATTCATGAAGATCCTCCTAAGATTGAAAAGCAAACAAGTTGTTTATAACAGAACTCCTCAATGCTTAAGGAAAAAAGTGATAGAAATTAGTGCTGTGAACGTAGTTGGGGATTAAAATGTAGGATAAGGGTTAGGTATGTAGAGGACACTGACTCTGCTCCAAGGATCAGTCACTAAGGGCTGATGGTGTTTCCCAAGCTCTGTAGCAGACTCATCCTGAAGACCCATTTCTGGAGGGTTGTTGATGAGTACAACGCATTTTACCTGCCTTTGTTAATACCAGCTATAAGAAGAGCTATAGACTCACAACATCCATTTTCTAAACAGAACAAGAAAGTAAAACATTTTCTTTTTAAAGTAAGTCTTCATTAGAACTCTGTCTGGGAAAGTGTCTGTGTTGTGCTAAAATGACACAGTCTATCCAGCTGCTTTTCTTAAACTCTTCTGAACTATAGTTGAGTCTGTGGATGCAGCTGTGTGAAGCACCAACAAAATAGCAAAGCAGTTTTAAATGCTTCTGCTTTTGCTCGTTTGTTACCCCTACCTTTTGCCAAACATAAGGCCTTTCACGGCAGTATTATAAGAGAGGTTAATGATTCATATATACTGATACTGTGAAATTATTTTTTCCAAACCTCCACAAAGGAGGAGTATTGGTGTTTAAATCTGAATCAGTTAGGCAGCCTGGCTTATAACATGGCTTTGCAGCATTTATACTGGCACAGCTGACAGGGCAGGAGCAAACAGCAAGAGAATAGGGAGCTCAGGAACACTTCAGCTGCTGTGGCTGCTGAGTAAAATCTGTTATGTAATGTCACCCAACTGATCATGAATTACTTGAATTATTGTTCCAGAGGCATTGATGTTGTGAGAAACAAAATCAAAATGTTTGCCCAGCAAAAAGTCACACTTCCAAAAGGTCGTCATAAAATAATCATCCTTGATGAAGCAGACAGGTACGTTGTTTTTTTCTTAACCTCAGCTAGTGTGTGAAATGTGTGGTATCTGTCCTGTCGGTGGAGCTGCTGTCTTGGACAGTCTTAGATGTTTCCATCAGGCTATGAAAAATAATTTGTTAGGAGATAAATATGTATTGAACAATGTTCTTGTGAGATTACTCATATCAAACACAGATTATTGCTTCAAAGGAGATGCTGAGTATTGGGGTGAAACACCTTGTGATTTAGTTGTATATGAAATAGCATCTTCCATTTTGCTGATTCTTTCTCTTTGAAAGGAGTCTTGGCTTACATAGACAATTTCACTGGATGAAAACAGGACCTTCTCCTCCATCTGTATATAAGCAGCAGTATTCCTAGCAGTATTCTTCAGAGTTTTAATGGCTTAATTTTGCCTCTTAGTTTTATGGAGCTCTCGGTGACTGCCTGCATTACGAGGTGATTTGTTCACATGACTAGAAAAAGCTGCTTAGTTTATCAAGCCAGAATATCAAGTAATTTACAAAGCACTGTTTAATATCAGTAAAATCTGAAGCTTTTATAAAAATAATTATTAGGCTGCAGCTTTAATTCAGCGAAGGGCAAAATCTGTCATAACTCTTTTCTCCCCCAGCATGACAGATGGAGCACAGCAAGCATTGAGAAGAACAATGGAAATTTATTCCAAAACAACGCGCTTCGCACTTGCGTGCAATGCCTCTGACAAAATCATAGGTAAAGTACTGCTAGTCCCTGGGGGTCTTTGTCATATGTTCTCCATACTGTTGGGTAACTTCCAAGGCAGTTTTCAGAAATACCTCGGACCTGCTTGTTGCAAGAAACCTTGGTACTTCTGAAAAGTCAGACCACCTGTACATCTAGCTAATAAAAGAAGAGTGTATTTGTGTAGCCAGTGAACCCTCTGAAGAGCTAGTTTTGATGGACAGTGCTAGGCATGCCTGCAGACGCAGATTTCTCATATTTGGGCTTAATCTCCATCCAACTGTTACAGTTTAAGATGTTTGATGTATTATATGATGGATATTGAACCCCTTTTGTTGTCCTCTTTTCTGAAACAAAAGTTTGCCTCTGGGCTAACACATTGTAGACCCTTAGACTCTTCTTGTTTAGCGATGATAAACATACACATTCAGAAAACCAGGCGAACAGAAGCAGCTGAGCTTCATATATGTTTGCATGTATCTGGGAAAACTCAAGAAGCACATTTGGGCTTAAGTGAAGGGCTGTATCAGTTGTAATAAGACTATTTACATTGTCTGGAGTTGCCATGTTCTTTTTCTTTAAAAGATGACAAATGAAGAGTTGGAAACAGATATTTTTTTCCAAGATGAAAAAAAAAATATTTGGAGGGTTTTTTTTGAGAAAAGAGGGAAATGCTAATTACACATCTCTGTCCTTAGAACCTATCCAATCCCGGTGTGCAGTGCTGCGTTACACCAAGCTGACAGATTCACAGATCCTTGCAAGGCTACTCAAAATTGTTGAGAAAGAGGATGTACCATACACAGATGATGGACTAGAAGCCATTATCTTCACAGCCCAAGGAGATATGAGACAGGTAAAAGAGCGAAGGCCATAAAAAGAAAAAAACCCTTAGATTTGTGGCTCTCATGAATTTATCCTGGGAGAGGTAAAGCAAAGGGGATGTGACCTGTGGCACAAGAGTAACTAAACTATTTGGTTTTGTGAGGTTTCAAGGTGGATCTACTCCTTAAAAGTGAGCCGGTGGGAACTGGATGCCAAATTTGCAGGAGGAAACAAAATCTGCGTATGTTTGCGGTTTACTCTGTTGCTCAATTGAAAACTGCTTATTTGACATCATTTTCTGAAAAGTGTGTTTCATCCTGAGGAGGGGAGTGAGAAGTAGAGCACTTCACAAAATAAAGTAAATGTTTTCTTTTTTTTTCCTTTCATAGGCGTTAAACAACTTACAGTCCACGTATTCTGGATTTGGCTTTATAAACAGTGAAAACGTCTTTAAGGTTGGTAATGGCATAAAACAGTTGTGCTAGACGTTTACCACTGCAGCTGCATGAGACCTTTGGCCAGATGGCGAAGCCTTTGAAAGCACTTTGCCAGTTTGCAGACAGCGCTGTGTACGTAGCAATTACAGCATCGGGCCATAAAAAAGTGCATGCGCCTTTTGAAAAGGGGCAGTGCGCTAGCAGTCTGTCCCTGACGGCGTATCTGAGACTTTGTGGCTTTCCAGCTCTCTCAAAGCTCACGAATCACGTAACTGCTGGGAAATTTCACGGTGATAAGTTCTGAATCTGTTACTGGGGTGTTCTCATTTCGTGCTGTTGAGTCTGCTGTGGCAGGATAGCTGTCTTACCGGGAAAGTCAGATTACTTAAAATTTAATCTGTATTATAGAACGTGTCTGATTCAGTACTTCAACGGTATCAAAGTTTGGTGAAAATACCAGGGGTTTAATGCAGAGTCTTCTAATATTTTGAAGTGTAATATTTCCCTTTGCTATAGGTATGTGATGAGCCTCATCCTCTGCTTGTGAAAGAAATGATACAACATTGTGTAAATGCAAATATTGACGAGGCATACAAGGTTGGTTTTCATGTGTTGTGTCTGCATAGACACCTTTTTCTCTACAGAATTCTTGTTTGTTTCGACAAATTCACAGTGTGTGTTGTTTAAGAGAAGGGCAATACCACCCAGATGAGTTGATTCCCCTTTTTATGCAGGGATCTGTTCAGATGAATAAGCCAACAAGCAAGAAAACAAGTTGTATTGAAATTACTTGCTAAGTAATTGAGGTTAAATCCTTTGATAATTAATAGATGTAGTTCCCATAGTTATGTACAGCTGTTCCAAAAGTGAATGTGTTTGACTCACCTGATAAGTTTTGCAGATAAATGAGGATTTATTCTTGCCTGCACAGATTCTTGCCCACCTGTGGCGGCTTGGATACTCTCCAGAGGATGTGATTGGCAACATCTTCCGTGTGTGTAAAACCTTTCAAATGCCAGAATACCTGAAACTGGAATTTATCAAGGTCAGTACTAACCTAGCTCCAGCTGGGGTCATCTGGGCCTTTTTGAGCAGATGATGTGATCCCTAATGCAGGGGTAGCCTCAGCGTTTTCTGTTTGAGATTTTGGTATATAATAGTGTGGAAAAGTATTTCTTAACTTGTTACTGCCTGCTTTCCCACTCTGCATCATCAGTTTGTCAATAAGAATGGGCACTTGCAGTTCAAAGTTTAACCACCCACAGAAATGTCAAAAGTCACTTGAGCGATCAACTAGCACTAACAACAAATGTAATGCTGGCTGAACTTATTGCTTACATCAAAGCCTCAAATAACTCCTTGACAGCGTTTTTCAGGCGCATATTCCACGAGACAGTAAAATACTAAATTATGTTAACAGCCACTTGACAAAAGGTAAACTGTTGTAATGGAGTCACTCTTCTGATTTAAAACCTGTCCTCAAATACAGGCACCTTCCTCCTTACAGAGGAAGTGGGGAAATACAGGCTTTGATTTTAAAAAAGAAGGAAAAAAGGCATTCTGGTTGGACTGCGTGAGAAGATACGCTTCTCTTAAGTTCGGGTGACTCTGAAGTTGGTCCCGAAGCAGTAAGGGATATGTTCTGTTTAGCTGGTAGTCATACTATACACAGGCCAGGGGAGAAAACAAGGGACTTTACAATGTCTCTATCCCCAGGAAATCGGGTACACTCACATGAAGATAGCGGAAGGTGTGAACTCACTCTTACAAATGGCTGGACTGCTGGCCAGGCTGTGCCAGAAGACCGCGGCCCCTGCAGCAAGTTAGAGGTTTGCCTGTTGGACATTCTGGAAGGTGAAGGTCAGCAGCTCTGCGTGTGTCTCGAATTCTGCATGCAAAGAGCCAGTTCCCTTGGTTTGACTACGTCGCAGAAGAATACCAGGTCCTAT
Organism: Psophia crepitans; assembly: GCA_013399095.1. Taxonomy (NCBI): domain Eukaryota; kingdom Metazoa; phylum Chordata; class Aves; order Gruiformes; family Psophiidae; genus Psophia; species Psophia crepitans. Next base: position 442,873 of record VWZZ01004730.1, read on the forward strand.
TGTAAGAATGTTTTGTACTATTTTTTTAATTAGATCAATAAAACTTTAACCCAAGAACTCTTACCTGTTGTATAACGAGGTCGAAGAGAGGACTGTGGCAGTCCAGAGCAGTAAGATCTGTCTAGTTACTCAACAAAACTGCTTTGTCAGTGGTACCAAGACCTGACAGCAGGAGAAACAAAAATTGAATCCTGTTGTTAGTGATTACACTTCAAGCCTGGTCATGAGTGGTGGTTTTACTGAGAGCAAGAAGGAAAAATTTTTGCACAAAATAAGGCATCTAATGAAGTTCTAATTGAGGCATGCTGAGTGGGAGCCACTCCTGGGTGCTGTTTACGTGCGTGGGTAAGGAAGATATTTTCACCAAACACATGCAGAAAAAATAGTACCCATTTCTTAATGCTGCCAGCTATTTATTTTGGATATTTCCTTTAAAAAATTTGCCAAATTCTGGGATGCTCTGCATTTGAGTTCCTTTTTCAATTCTGGATTGTCCATGTTAGGTAACATCATTTTACTGTAGTTTCAGCATGCCAAAAAGCTACAGCGTGATGTTTTCCTGTCCGTTCAGCTTTGGAAACCACCTTGCCAGTGCGGATGAGCAATAAAGTGTGAAATGCAGAGCGAAAGCAAATCTAAATTAGATTTGACCACCTCCATATCGGATGTGAGATAACGTGTCGCCAAGCAGAGCTACCTTAATATAATTAAGTACGTTCTGGTTGTAGCAGCAAGCAGAGCACGGTGGTAGTACAACGTACTGGTGCTGCACTTCACCCTGCCCCGGGTTATGGATGTAACACTCGAAGTACGTTCCTCCTTCACTAGGTATTTATTGAACTTACCATTTTCCCTGCCAGCGAATTGTCTGATAATTTAGTGTTAAGGGGCTTAAGCTGCTGAGTTCTCTGCAGACACAGCGTCACCGCTTTTGTCCCTAAAAGCTTAAATAAGGCACATTTAAAGAGCAGGTTAATTTTGCTTTGGCTGTACATCACAGCCAGCCTGCTCTGCCTCTGCATTCTAGTTAAATGTGTTGACAGCTGAACAGGGAAGGAAGAGGAGTTCCAGTGGAGGTTCCATCAAATAGCACGTGTGGTATTAGGACTGGTAAGGCTGGTCCTTACCCCGCCAGATGCATCTACCTGTGCATCGTCTGGTCTGCCGTGCTGGCGCCAGCGGAGGGGTGAGAAACAAGGAGGGTCACGGCTCCCGTTCCTGGCTGGTTCAAGTGGTTTTCTCCTTGACTGTATTCAGCAGCTGCTTTTCACCTCCAGTTTGGAGCTGATTCTTTTCCAGGCTAATCCTCTACAGCACTGTAGGGACATAATCATTCTCACTTTTTCTACGAAGAGGAACCGCATCGATCCGAGAGGCCACCAGTGCGGCCAGTTCTACCAAAGGTGGTTGCTCATGCTCTGAGTGCAGAGCTACTGCTTTCCTGCAGCTAGCCAAGGCTCCCCAGCTCCATGGGAGAGCCACACCACCGGTGCCAAAACTGCTTTTCTAATGCGTCTCGCATTGAAAACAGGAAGTAAATTGCTCACTGGGCTGCCTACTTAATGTGGGGAAAGAGATGCAGGCACCCAGGGGAGATGGCATTTCTCCTTGCATTATCTTCAGAAAACACAGGATCTGGCAGTTTTGGTTAAGCACCAGAAATCCTTGCACACCTAAAAACAAGTCCTGAAAGGACAGCGCGCCAGTGAACGCACTCACACGTACATACTCACTGGTTGCAAAGAAAAAAGACGAGGTGTTTCAGAACAAGACGCTCATACCAGTGATGAAAGTTCCCGTAAGAGTCCCTGGCTATCTTCCAGCGTAATGAGATCACTGGCTGTAAAGTACTTCAGGAGCTTTACAAAGCTGAGGATGGATTTACCCCTCCGCAGCTGGCTGCTCCAGAGAGCTGCGAGGAGGGATTTCCTCAGACTCCCAGTTAGAGGGGAGAAGATCCTCCACAGCCAGCTCCTGCCATGCCTGCTTCGGCTCCACAACTTTAAACTTGGATTTTGGCAGTGGAGGAGCCTTATACCAGGAAAACGTAATGGGTATAATCCGCCTCCCGCTTAGCGAGGGGAGCAGTAAATCTTCTATTTCAATGTTTTGGCGGCGCGCTCACCTAACAGCTAGAACTTTCTGGGAGCTCTCTGCTGGATTCATTACTGTGCCAAGAATCTTTGACTACTGCTCATCTCCTCCTAATCATTTAACAGCTCCCTCCATTTCCAAGATGAATCCCTAGTAGGTCTGACATCACACATCACTGAAAACGGAGCTCGCCCTTGCCCCCAGTGAAAACCCCTGGTCTGCAGCCCTTCCTGGGAAGGCCGAGCTTCTTCAGGTGCTGCGTTAGTCACCAAGGATGACAATTTCACAGCCCCGCGAGGGCTGGGCCTGCTGTTTCAGTAACAAAGGCATCGCCCTGTTTCCTTGCCTGCCTGTGAGCCCGCGCAGAGCCAGCGCAGGCCGTGGCTGTCACCATGCCTGCTCCAGGCGCGCTGGGACGCTGGTGTCCTCCACTTGTGCAAACTTTTTGCAGAGCATTTAAACATCAGGAAAACGGAGGGTGCGAGTAGAAGCTGGGGCAAGCAGAAAGCAACTGTAGGTCCCTGCCGTGCACTAGATTTTCTCTGTCGTAAGAGTCCTGTGGAAGCAGGAATAAATGCATTTGTAGGAGCTACTTCTCCTAAACTGCACTCCAACCCCCCCCCCCGCTGTTTTAGCCACATGAACAGTGGCCACCCATGGTCTCAGCGATTCTGCTAAAAATACCAAGTTGCTTGCAGCAGGAAGCACCTGGCAGCCCCTTCTCCCGCTCCAGGGCTCACTCACCCTCAGCTCCACTTCTCTGCTCACTCTTACCAGTCCTGGAGACGCGAGTGTGGGCTGCGTCCCTTCCTGAAGCGCAGCTTTCTGAACGGATTTGGAGGAAGAAAGCTTTTAAAGAACTACATTTTTTCCCCCGTCAGATCCCGCACACCATTCCATGTCATCTCACACGCTCCCATCTCAGGCTGTCTCGCCCAACCACGCAGATGACATCTGCATCATAGCAAACCGTAATAAACCACCGCATTTTCTTTGGAGGTTTTTCAACTTTAATAAATAAGTGGTACATCGGTGCCAAATCTGTGCATCAGGGCTCAAGAGACAAGGGTTACGATGCAGGGCTGATGTTCCTACAGCAACGCGGACGGACTGATGCCATTTCGGAGGCTGGCAGCTGTGGCTTGGACCTTCGCAGTTGTTGTAGGGTCTTTGTATCATAAAACAGATACCGACACCCAAGGAAAACTGCCACAGGCAGACACAGTGATTTACAAGCCGTGGATAAAGCTGGGATTTAATCCTCTTTAGCTTTTGTGAACAGGCTGGTATCTCATTTAGCTCTAGAGAACCACTGCTGTTGTAAAAGCAACCTCTGCCTCACCAGTTCCTCTCCTGTAGGAAACCGCTTCTGTAGGAGAGCACAGGAACTAAATCAGAACATAATCCCTACGTCTCAATACCATCATGCATGAGTCACCCTGACAAATTAAGTAGCTGGCTGCATTACTGCTCAGCAATTTAAAGATCCATTTCATCCTTGACAGGAGAAACCCTTGCACAGACTGGCCATCCTCCCTCAGGTAGACATGCAGGGAAAGGAGGTGGGATAACGCGCTCGTGGCTTGCCCGCGGTCACTGCCGGGCAGAGTGCTTTCTCCAGTTGCAGGTTTGCAGTTAGACTTTTTCTGTGGGACTTCAAGCAGAGCATTTCCTCCTTTCGGTGGCACCCCTTCTCGGTGATCTTGGGCACAATTTGGAGAAGAGATTTCACTGCAGGATCACAGCCTTGCCTCTCCCTGCGTGTGCGCTCGCAGCTCAGCAAAGGACTTCTTCAGACTTTACGCAGAACACTTTAAAGAAGAGGGGAGAAAAATAGTGAGCCCACTGCCTGTTAATCCCTGCTTTCAACTTCCTAACTTTGCTGCCTGTTATCTTTTCTTTCCAGGGACAAGTGGTGAGGTACGCTACCAAGCGTCCGTGTCTAAGCAGAAGCTCAGCTGTGCGCTGCGACAGTGATCCCCAAGCTGAGCAGAGGGCACAGAGGTGCCAGAAGCGCATCTCTGAACTCATGCTGTCTTGGGGGAGAACTTGGACGTGGGGATTATTACAGCGTTACGGTGCTAGCAAAGCCTGTAACAGAGGCATCGTTATAATGGCATTGGCAATTTTAATTTACTTGCAGAGCCGCCAGAAGCTATTTACACATACAGCCACGACAGCATTTTGCTAAGACTTATGACTGGAGGTTTTCCCAGAAAATCTGTGTCACCAGTGCTTCGCAGAATAGCTATTCCTCCCTCTTCTACCTTCCCAGCATCATTTATCACTTTGGGAGGGGGATTTATGGCAGCCCCTGTGCTGCTTTCGTCACTGCTCTCCACCGAATCAAGTGCAGTCATTACAGCAGCTTCGCTAAATGTTTTGGGCATCTCTCAGCCCTGACCGTTCCTCTCGGCTCTGAACGAGGCGGGCACTCTCCCCGTTACAAACGGCAAAGCAGTCTGGTGTGCCCAGTGCCACAGAGCCACTACCAGAGCAAAAAGCAAGGCCACGCCGTGACTAACGCAGAACTGCAATTCCCTCCTCCTTGAAATTTCTCTGCAGAAGAGGAGTAAATGCAGAATTGCTTATAAAAATCACCATTATAGCACTTTTCATTTTTTCATGGATAATCTGGCTTTCCTTCCTCCAGACGCTTAGCTAACACAGAGCCTGACTGTTCCATAAACACCTTCCACCAAGAGTTCCCCTGCAAAAAACCCCAAGTTACTCCACAACCCCATTTGAAACAGTCCATTTTTCTGATATTCTCTTGGTTTGCTCCAACTCAAGCAAAAAGAGATGCCCGGCAGCAAGGTACCGCTGCAGCCGGTTTCTTGGGTCGGGGCTCCCACGTTCAGCTGCACCCCGGGAGAGGCTGGTGTTAGGCTGTGGGGAGCAGTGGGTGTCCGTGGGCAGGGAGAGAGGTGCCCAGCAGGCTGAGGCCAGCCAGACCACATGTGTGGGCTGTTGGGAAGCAGCTTGTGTGCCACGAGTTACCAAAAAAAAAACCCACAGCTTGGTTTTGGTGCAGCTTCCCTCCAGCAGGGTATTTGTCAGCAAGAGCTAACGCTGCCGGGACAGGCTGCTGAAGTTCAAAGCCAATGCTGTAACGTGTTCCTGCTTTGCATGGTGGGGACAAATCTCGAATGCTTTGCGAGGCTTCAGAAAGGTCCGAGTAGAGGGGTCTGCCCACCGCCAGCGCCCACAGCTTGGGGACTGTAAAGCCCCGTGACCGGAGCTGCCGACACGCGGCCTAAGGGTGGTCCTGCTGGGTCTGAGTATAAACCTGAGAAGGAGAGCGATACTGGTCCCAGTCCCTTTCCCAGCTGGAGTCCTAGTCCAGTCCGGAGCAGTGTGACCAGCTCTGCACGCTCTGACCAGCGTGTGGAGACACCGCAGAGCTATACGTTAGCCCATCGGTGGTGTATTTTCCTCTTTCCCTCTCCTAGCGATCCGCATACGCTCATCTGCCGAGAAGAGACTCCGCGAGGCCTCCGAGAGCTCGTTTTGGGCCAGAGGAGCTCACGCAGAACCTGTCGCCACGTTCGGTAGATCTGGGGCTGCTTTTCTTCCATACGTTACCCTGCATTTACTGACACCGTGCTGTATCACCCACTCTCAGTGTCACGCAGCCTTCCTGCAGCTCTCTGCGGATGGTTTCTACATTAACTGCCTCGAGTAATTTTTTTTTATCATGAGCATCAGGGTGCTGCTGCTAACAGGGCAGGATATGCGGTTGTAGCACAGCAGGCAGGACTCAGCTGAGCCCAGGGAATCCCTCGTGCTGCTCAGCCTGCGAGCTGCACGGACCAGAGGGGGCTTGGGGGTTCCTGTCTGCAGCACGTAGCAGTGCTGCCCAAAGCTGCTTTGAAGTGGTTTCAAGTTCCTGTTGGAGGAAGGTGGAGCTGGGACACAGACTTTGACAAATTTTTCTCCACGGTCAGCGTTAGTTGGCTTGGCGTCAGCCAGAGATGTGGCACGGCACGGAGCAGGCTGCTCCTGCTCCCAGCGCTGGGCACCGGCCGGCCCTGCCAGCACGGGGCAAAGCTCCAGCCGAGCTCTCTTTGGCATAAACACAACCCTCCCACCCATAAATAAATACATCAACCACTTGCTCACACTTTACCTTTGCTTTAGCAGAGGGGCAGGGCCTGACGCAGGGGCCGTGTTAACGTAGTCTGGCTCGTCGTCCGGGCTTTCTGTCTGCAGAGCTGCGAGGGTGGGAAGCGCCGATCAGTAAGCGGGTTGATATGAAAACGTACCCACGCCGCAGGCACGCGGCGCCTCCTGCCAATATTTCGCCTTCGGTGCCGGTATGTTTTTGCGCCTGGGCTAAGAAACCTCGGATCACAGCAACAAGGTCCCCTTGAAGGGGCTTCAAAACCAGCACAGCAAATTTGCAAACACTCTGCGAGCAGCGAGCTTTGACAGCTTTTCGGAGCCTAAAGAGACAGGCTCAGATTTAATCTAGAGCGTGCGCAAACAGGATAACAAGAATCGGTTTGCTTAAGCAGCTTCCACGCCAAAGACAAAAAGCTCTGAAATATTTATGTGTACAGTCACCACTATCTCCCAGGCCAGACTACCGCCTGTGCTTCACAGGAAGCCACACGTTAGATTAAACTGTGCTTAAAGGTTAGCTTAAGAAATATGCACCCATGATTACTGCAGGAGAGTCGCAGGCTGACCCGCTGGATGTGTGTGCTGCACATTTCTTTGTCGGGGGGATTACAAGGCTGAGCTTACACCAGGGCAACTTCAAGGCATAAGAGGATGTAAGACATGAAGAGCAACGTTCTTCTGTAGCATCCCGTGGTCAGGGTTTGGGCAGAGCCACCTACACGGCGGCCTTCTGACTACTTGAAGCACTACGTCCCATCACAGCAGCATTCAGTGTGTACCAATTTGCACATTGCTTTTGGTGTTTATTACAAGCGATTGGTGGAAAAAAAAAATAAACTCAAGACGGGGGCGATGGCTGCATTTCCCTGAGCGTGGTCTGTGCTGGTCTAGCGTGACCAGCACCCTGCCCACGACCCTAAATAGTAAACAATTGCTGAGAACATACCTTCCGCTTGCTGCAGTTTCCATACGTGTACTGCCGCGCTGTTCTCGTAGTCTACAGCATCATCTGTGACTAAGAAGAGTTTGGAGAGGATGATGCTGAACAGCAAGTGGACTAAAAATGGACCTTTGTGAACCACACCCCCCTCCCACTGCCCCCCAACCACCCCGTGCACGTGGCTGAGTTTCCAGCCAGGCGGCTGCTGCCCTGCCGCAGGTCTGCTGATGCTGCCTCATCGCTTTTTCAGCCCTGACCATGCGCCTGGGTATCTGCGGGCACGGACAGGGATCAGACTGGTCCCTGCTACTCCTGCCTCCTCTAGTTGCTCCGTACAAAGCCAGGCAGAAGCAGGGCAGGCTCTAGCAGTGCAGAAGGCGTTGTGTTCATTCACTGAGGGAAACCAGCTTCACGTCCTATTTTGATTGCAACATCCCAGGACAGAAGCTGGAAGCCCTTAAGCAGACATTGTGGTCCGTCATCCTCCAGCAGCTCACTGGCTGCAGCCTTCTTGGGCTGGACGTGGTGAGAAGCCCAGGCTGGGGGCTACAGCCATGACCAGTCTTGGCTGTAACAACACTAACAACTAGAGAAGCAACCCAGACCCCAAAGCGCCTGAATTGCTGCAGAAACCTCCAAGTCGAAGGGATCAGCCTGGAGGTGAGCTCTCAGCCAGCAAGTTATCACCACGAGCATTTTGGGGCAGAAAGGGGAAACGCCCCAGGTCTGCTCTGTGCCTGCGGCAGCCCCTGCACCCTGGCTCCACCGGCGCAGAACTGACACGAAGAGCTGTGCCTGCGAACGAGGGGGTTCTCCCCCAGCTGAGCAGGCCCTTGTCCCTCTCTGTGCCACCAGATACCTTTGTGTGACACGCACAAACCACAGCAGCCACCACACATACCTGGATTGGAGCCGTAAGACACTCCAATGATGACATTTTGATAGGAATGGGAATCCTCCTCTTTCTCTGGCAGGGAGAAGACAGACGGGGGGACAAAGGACTTAAGGAAGTGTAGGTGACATGGGAAGATCCCTCAGCACCTGCAGAGGAGGGCTGTTTCCCACAACGAAATGCACATTAGCTAAAAAATCGTTAGTCTGTGACAGCCAGTCAAACCGGGCGGTCGCTGCCCTGTGGGAGCACCACCACCACCACCACGGAGCACTCACCAAGCCTCTCTGGTCACCACCACCACCGAGCCACCTGCGGGAGGCAAGTGGCCAACTCCGGTCCTGAGGCACCGTGACTTTCCAATAAGCGGGATTACTAGCCCGACAGCAGCCCGAAGGCGAACGGGGGAGGGCTGGCTCTGGCAAGGGGTGAACCCCCGGGCTCCCAGCCCAGGTTTGCAGTCGGGAGTGGGGTTGCCTTCCCGGCACGTGTTAAGCTGTGACTGCAGTGTCCTTTGGGCTTACTCTCAGTTTCTGGGAAGGAACTGAGCCCCAGTTTGAGCATGTAAAGTCTAATGGCATCTAGAACCAAAATCTGTTTGAAAATTTAAAACCCCTGAGGTCTTTGTTCTGTTGCTGGTTATTTCAGAAACTTTTCTTTTTTGTAAACAAATTTTTTTAAAGTTTTTCTGCCTTCCCCCGTCTCTTTAAATAAAAAATAAAAAAAAATCATGTTTTGAAATTCATTTTAGATAAAGATAGATCGATGCCACAGTCAGCACAGAAAAATGCTGCGTACCCAGGGAGGTGAAAACGTTTCATAGATGCAATATTTGCCTTGAAAATACATGTTTGAATGGAGCAGTGCATTTCATCCCACCTTCATTCTCTAATCTTGTAAACCAAGCACACAAAACATTTCATGGCCTCCCTTTGGCAAAAAGCTTCTGGATGAGGACGTATCCTTTCCCGCACGTTTGGGCAGGACCCCGTGAGGCTGCAGCCTCTGCTTCCCCAAACTGGAGCAGGAAAACATCCTTGTTACCCCGAACACTCCTGCGGCGATGGATAATTTGCTGCTGCCCACGTATGAAGCAGAGTAAGAACAAAGTGCGTTGTACAATGAGAGCCACTGATGTGTTTGGGCTGTGCAGCCCGCGGATGGGCTGATGGCGGCTTGGGTGTCCCTCATGCCCCATGGCTCTGCTACACCCCTTGACCGTGGCTCCTGGGCCCGTGCTTGTTTCGGGCCATACGGCAACGACGCACAGACCCAGGCGAGAAAAGTCCCGCAGGCTCCTGGAGCCATGGGACAGCCAGGCTGGCGGCTGGAGGAGAAACCCATCTCACTCGCACAGAGACCTTACCGTGGGGGGGCGTGAAGACACGGGCACAGTTGTAGTAATCCAGAGATACGGGCTCCCTGTGAGAAAAGCAGCCGCCGTTAGCGCCTCCTGCCCAGGGCAGCCCACCGGCTTCCCTGGTGAGCTACAGGAGGGCCAGGATTGCACTGGGACCAGTATGACTCTGCTCAATCATGCTGGAGGGCAACAACCAGCTACTCACACGTAGACAGCGTCCCCTCGCAGGCAGTCCTCTGCAAGCACAAAGGGTTTGCCGTCAGCACGCCATACCATTGCATAAACCCAAATCACCGTCCCAAACCACGGCTGGACAGATTCCCCAAGCGCAGCTACAGCAGACGGCCCCAGCAGCCAGAAAGCCCCGGCACAGCCCTGAAACCTGTTCACAAGCAGAGCTGGGAGACTGGAGCAGGGGGAGGCAGCCCTGATCCTTCCCAGGCCCTGAGAAAACCAGGGCTCACCACTTCTCGCGGACAGATCCTGCCAGCTGGCAGGGAGAGCGGGAATGTCCTCCCTGGTTTGGGAAAGGAGAGCACAGCCCCACGCGCCAATAATCCTCCTGGGGCGAGCGCCAGCTCACGCTGCCCTGGGAGGGAGTGGAGGGCTCGCGAGCATCCCGTTGCCCTCTGCTCTGACCGCTAATCAGCTCAGTGCATGTCTTATAAAGCAATCACTAAATTAATCAAGCCGGAGCTCTACCAGCTGCAGTGTTAGCTGCCTGCATGCTCCCCGCCGGCCCTCATCCCCGGTAACCTCTCATCGCCTCAGCAGCCTCCCCCCCCACACTCCCGGACATGTGGCTGCGGGATTACCTGTCAGGAAATTCTGGTACCTGGCCTCGGTCCTGCTCCCTGGGGAAAAGCAGAGGGGCACGTTACGCTCGGACTCGGGCTGAGCGATGGGAGCAGTTCAGTGATGGAGCCACCGAGAGCTGGGACCTCTCAGCTCCTCGCTCGGGACCAGGGGACACAACTGCAAGGTTGGACACTCGGGCTGGAGGTGTTGGGGCAGCCAGGGGTGATAGTTGAAATAATCCAGCCCTGTAGCTCTAACCAGGACTGGTCAGCCGCAGCAGGACAAGCACAGGGTTTTAAACTCGGAGCCAGGCTCGTTCTTATTAAGTGTGGCTGCGCAGACCAGCCGCAAGCGTTGTGGGGAGCTGCTAATAACAGCAGTTAATTTTATCATCGCCCAGCTTGTTTCCAGGATAACCCCTGCCGTGCCCTGCCCCGCGTCCCGTCTGTGAGTACGCAGCCTCTTGCAGGCTTCGTCTTCCCAAACCCAGCAGGACCCCCCAGCCGGCACCCACACAAATGAGCTGAGATTTGCAACATCCCCATTTACGAGTGTTGCGGTAGGTGCTTCCCCCGTGGCTGTGCGGATGGGGAGAACACTGAACCAGTGCCCGTCCCGGGGGAGATGCTCACCGTATCCAGCGTGGCAGGAGGCACGGAGCTCCTCGGTGGTTTTCCTGGAAGAGAGAGAAGGGAACTAAGATCCCAGGTCTGAGCAAACCGTCCCAGGGGTTACAGACCGCAGCAGTGATGAAGTCAGAAGGACCATCCATGAAAACTCATGGGGAGTTTAATACAGAAAACACATCAAGCAATGGAAAATTAAGAGTTTGGGGTCAAATCCCAAGATGGGAATAGCTATGCATGGATATTGCAGCTGTACACATTCTTAAACAAAATCCAGAATAAGTCTAAACCCACTACTGACCGTCAATGAATTTAGTATAGCCCAAGCCCCATCTATAGGGTCCAGAACCCAACCCCAAATCCTGAACATTCACATATATTGGGTGAACTCCATCCAACCTTGGCTCCATAGCTAGGGTTTGGTTTGGATTTTTACCTACCTTGCTATTAATAAGTTCTCAGGTTCCTTAATTTGTTCCAGCCTTCGGGTTGTAGCTAGCACCAGGAACAAAACGAGATGTTAACGAAATATCTGCTGCTGCCATAATTAACAAGCACAGAGCAGCCACCAGAGAGGACTCCCCGCTACTGGCAAGCGTTTTTCTCATGCATGCCGAAACAGCTTCCAAACTGTTCCTCGAAACTACATAAATGGCCAAAATGGGAAACAAACAGAGGAAAAGCCGGTACCTGTGCAGACCGCAGAGCTGGCCAGCACACGCCGGAGGAAGCTACAATCCCAGCTCCTGCCCTGTTGCCTATTCTCCCCCAAACCCGTCTGATTCGGGGGCCTCCCCCACGCTCAGAACCCGCTGAGACGCGCTGGTAGGTTGTGAGCTTTGGTCAGGCTGGGCTGAAGCAAAGACTGGTAGCGGGGCTTGTGGGGCTCGGTCCGAGGCGGATCCTGGGGACAGGAGCGGCCCCGCGGAGCCCGTCGCAGACAGTGACATTTAATACAGACCCCGTCAGCGGCTCGGTTCAGGATAAAAATCAAAAGGTCAGCGCCTAACCCAACGTGCTGCAGGAAGCAGTAAGGAGGCGATGACAAATGAGTCACTCCTATCGATTTGGGTTCACCCACACTGTCGTTTTCACAGGATGAACAGAGTGGTTTCAGAGGCCGAGTTAATACGGCGTTGTGTTTAAATGACGTTGCTTTAGGGATTTATTTCCAATGCAAAGAGAGATTTTTTTTTTCCTAGAGCTCTGAGTTCGCGTTGCTAGAAACATCTAAGGTGGCTTTGATAGGCTTGGTCTAACAGCATTTCACTGCCTGGCTTCAAGGTGACCTGTTTATTTTTACCTCCCCCCCCCACCCTGTTTTGTGCACACAGGAGCCCAGCGCGCAACACGGGAGCCCTGCGCGACGTTCATACTCACTGGAATGGGATCGAATCACCTCAAACCTCTGCTGGCTTTCGAACCTGGAAAAAATAGATGTACAACCTCAGCTGAATTTTGGGGTCTATGACAAGGAAAATAGATGCAAGAGACCTCCCTGTCTGGTGAGCGGAGGGAAGAGAGCACAGCCTCCGCGCTGGGCTGGGGGAAATGCTGAGGTGCACTGCTCAGCGCATCCCGCAGGACCCACATGAGCTGGGAGCAACTTCCCAGACTCCTCCTTCACCCTTAACACTCAAGATGTGCTCAGGGACCACTGGCAGAGCAGCCAACAACAGCTAAGGGAAGGACCCAGGGGTGAGAAAAATATAATTTAGATTAATTCCTACTCTGACACTTTATGCACCAGTTATGGCTGGAAGAGCATTTTCACCCAGAAAAAAAAAAGGGTGTTCACCCATGAAATGGCTTCAGACCCCGCTGCTTCACCTCTGCTGCTGTCCCTGACCCTCCCAACATCCCTTAGCGTCAACCTGAAAAAAACAACCCATGTGGTCAGTGATAAAGATAACACACATGCCCAATAACCGCTTCACTTTTTGAGTAACGGGAGAGCTGCTCTTCAGGGCACGAGAGGGTTCTTCAACCGCAGGTGCACGCAGCGCTCAGTAACTCTGATTTTGGGATCCTGGAACCATCTCTCTCCCCCCCATCCCTTTAATTTGGGTCCCCCCCCAACCCAAGCCGGTATTCACAGCAGAGGGCTGGCGGGGAGACGAGGCGTCAGGCAAAGAACCTTTGTAACGTCTGCAAATACACAGAGTTAAACCACTTTGCTTGCCAAAAACCCAAACCAACCCAAACCAGATCTCTAAAAAAACCACACAGTACCACGAGTCTGAAGTCAAACCCTAATCCAGGTACCAATTTCAAGAAGTTGGGACAATTCGGTATGAGCCCACAGGGGACGGAGCCTGTGCTGGCTGTTCCATCGGTCTCGCGTGGACCACACCAAAACCTTTCCCCCCTTCTTGGGCAAGTGGGGCAGAACCAAACACCCCGAACCCACGGATCGCTTTGCAGAGCCCCTTTGCACCACCTTTGCTCCTATATCAAGGGTTGCAAGCCAGCTTTTTTTCTTTCTTCTTCTTTATATCATTCAGCTGTGGTTTGTCTGTTGCTGAAGGAAATAAGGGGGTGTGCGCGTGTGTACAGTGCATTTCCTTCGTTGCTTATGCTGCAGGTCGGTGGTTGCTCTGGCACAAGGTCCCACCACCAGCAGCCAAGGGCAAGGTCTTGTTTATGACATTACCAACCTCTCCATCTCATTTTGGGGCACGACAGGACAGAATAAGGACTTGCCCTTCCAATTCTCCCAGACCTTTTTCCAACTAGTTAATGACTCAGAGGCATCACTGTCAGAGCTTCGGTTTCATTTTGGATTATTCTTTGTAAAGGCCCTGGGCTGGGGCACGCCACCCCACACACCCCATCCTGGGATTATTTTATATAAACCTGGATTTTACTTGTGAGGCACGGAGCAGGTTTGGCTCTGGCCAGGGTCTCACCCCAGGTGAGCTGTTTGGGGGAGAAGTACGATTGTGAAAGGCGACTTACTGGCTCCTCCGCTCACTCAGCTGCGCCTCTCGCCTGGTAGCTGGAAGACAAGGTAAAAAAGCAAAACCTCTTAGAAAAGCGTGATTTGGGAGTTAAAGATCAGAAAGACCAATAAAACACATTCACCAAACCTCTTCAAGCAGGAGCACGAGCGGACAGCGGAGGCAGCGAGCAGCAGTTGCGATAGGGTTTTGATTATTTTTAAACCATGTTTCAATTGCACTATTTGCCTCAGACACCGCAAAGCAAGCCAGCCGCTCCTGCCCCCAAAACCCCACCCTGCAGCCTCTCTCCCCAGTAAAACCCACCCAGCGCTCAGAGATGGCCTCAAAACCCCACCGGGGTGGGTGCTCGCCCCACTCTCTTTGGATTTAATGTGTCTATGAATTTATCCCCCAGACTCTCCTTCCATGTCTGTCTGCCCCAGAACCTCTGCAGGATTTGTGCATCCAGAGATAGTCCTCCCAGCTGGGGTGTCCCAAAGCCACCCACCACGGTGACCATGGAGGGGGGGGTCTGCAGCCCACAGCATTGCACCCACCTTGGAGAAGGGGTGCTGCAGCATCAGAGGTCCTTCACCCCCACCAGCAGAGACCCTTCCCAGCTCAAGCTTCTGGGAGCATCCCCATGAGGGCAAAGCTCCCCGAGCCGCTGCGTGGCTGAGCAGAACCAAACCCTCCCGGAGGGGACATCCCAAAGCACGCGGGCAGCGCCTTACCGGAGATCTGGCACTTGACGCAGAGGCTGACGACGGCCCCGAGCAGCATCAGCGCGGCGGCCGCCCACAGCAGCTCCAGCTGCGCCATGGCCCGGCCGCATCCAGCCTGAAACACAGCACGAGGGGAACCCTGTGAGCCTCGGGGGCACGCGGGGCTGCTCGGCTGCCGCTCGGGAAGCTTTTACCCCCCTGCAAAGAGCCACGTGCTTCTGCCTTCACATCCCCAAAGAGCCGGGCAGCCGCTGAGGGTGCGGAAGAGACTTTAGGGTTATATCGCCACGGGGGGATGGAGGCAATGCCCTTTCTCCGAGCCGCTCCGGACCGAGGGGCTGCATACACACTTTCAGCTCCAGGAAGACCTGAGTACACCCCAGCACCCACCCCAGAGCCAAAGCCCCATTTCACCAGAGGGAGGGAGAAGAGGCTCACGTCAGTTCCCTCAGGATAAACCCACTTGGATTCACTCATTCCCAACCCCGTAACCCACGCTGCAATCAAACATTACCAACCGACGTTATTTTTTTTTAAATATTCAGGAGAGAAGGCAAAAAGGGAGGCACTTCAAAATATCCAGAGCTGCCAGGACCCTTGTACAGGGTGCTCTGGTTATTTCCCTGCAGCACAGAATTACTTTAAGTGTTAAACTCCCCACAGTTTTTCCTGCGTTAAGGCAGCTCAGACACCAGCTCTTCCCCTCCTTTCCATGACAGGTTCTTCCACAAACAGCAGCTAACACTGTGTAATAATCAGCATGACTTGGCTTCAATTTCTTCCTTTAAAATACAAAACATCCTATAAATATCACAGAAAACAGCCTGCTGGGCCGGGACAGACTGTTTAGCCCATTTGTATTCCCTAGGGCCAGATTTTCCTTTACTTACATATTATTTTAATTTATTTTTGTTTTTAATAAACAACTTCTTTGGTCCCTAGGGATGGAGACGTTTCAACTTGCCAAAGACCAGAACGTCATCGCTCCGCCGGGTCAGAAGCTTTCCTACCACCTAACCCGAGTCTCCCTTATCGCAGCTCAAGCCTGTATCGTATCATACGGCCGCGGTGGGTGGCACGGGAAGGGGGGGGGAACATATACATACAAAAATAATAATTAAAACCAATTAAACAGATGATAGAAAACAGCAGCTTGATCCCGCCCTGCTCAGCACCTTCTGCCTCCGCTTGTGTGAAGTGGGATAAATGACATTTCCCTGCCCAAGCTGCGAGGCACACCGACGCGTCACACCAACGTGCCGCTCACGCGGGAGAGAGCCCAAAGGCCTCTCCTGGCAGCAGCTGAACCTCTCGGTGCTGAGCAAGCACCCTCCTGCCCGCGCTGGGCAGCCCAGGATGCCGGTGGGAAATTCACGGTCCAGTTTGGCTTTCGAGCCCCAGTCCTACACCAGTATTCTAACTGCCAGGGCACGGTGTAAGTGGCTGTGGTGTAAATCAGTGTGGGGCAGGGGAAGGAAGGACACAGCCCCCCGTTTCTGCTCCAGACAGCCCCTCGAGCGCAGCATTGCTCTGCCCCTGCCAGAGGGAGCGGTTGCCCATGGGCAGGGAGCCTACAGCCAGCAGGATGACAACTCGGCTTTGAGACCACCCTCTCTGCTCAGGAGCAAACTGGGGTTATTTCTACTCCCTTCAAGGTTGCCTGGGCTCATGAGGACGTGGCAGCTCCCAGCACTCATTCCATCATGGCTTCACTCTTTGTAAGCCCTTGGGGGTCTTTTCCTGTAGAGTTTCTGTCAGCACCATCTGAAGAAGCTGGGATGAGTTGTTTTAAATTAATGAGACACCCAGACCCCCATGGACCCCCCCTGCAAGGGCAGGACCAGCACTCCCAGCTGCAGCCAGAACAGAGATGGAGATGTTCCACCAGAGATGGAACCTGGTCAAAATCACGTGGTTTCTCACATCATTTTTCCCTTGCCTCAACATCCCCCTGGAAATCGTGAGCTGTGGATGGATCATCTCTAAAGCATCTGCAAGAGGCAGCTAAGGGAAGTTGGCCCAACGCTGGTGACCACAATTCATGATACAAAAGGGCTGTAACACTGCTCATGTGTCTGTGGGAGTTTTGGTTGGGTTTGTTTTGTTTTTTTTTTTCTTCCTTAAAATAAAGGCAAGGCAGAGCCGAAGGTGCCTGACAACACTGACCCAATTTGTACCTTTGTAGGGCAGGCAGCCATCTCCCTTCTACAGCCGGTTTTATTTCAAACCCAGACTGCTGCCCAGCCCCTCGCTCGACAAGAACAGCAAAGTGATTATTTGCAGGGGCTGCTGAACACGTCCCATCCCCACCACGGCGTTCCCCAGCGACAGCTCCCGCAGGCACCAAGCCACAAGCGCACCACCAGCCCTGCAACTACCACTCGTGTTCAAACACCCAAGTCTATGGAAATCCTTTCTTTTGGTACAAAACCTCCTCTTGTGAGGAGCTGGTGGAAGAAGGTGATGAACAGATTTATGACGAGCAGAAGGCTGGAGGCACTTACTCACGGCTGGCAGGATATAAATAAAATATTCGGGAGGCTGAACGTGCTTTCCCTGCTCTCCACGCTGGGGAGATGGCGAGAGGATGAAAAGGCTTGAGCCACTGAGGGCTGTGAAGAGCTCCAGACATATCAGAAGGGCCCACAGAGTAAATAACTTGCTGCTCTGCTCCGCTTCCAAGCCACTGAATTCAAACACAGGGAGAAAACAGATTCCCACCTCGTTTCAGCTCTTGAGAAGTAAAATTCAGAGCGCGGCAAAATGCCATGTCCTCTGTACACTTCTCTGTTCTCCTTTTATGTTTTTCCCCTCTTTTTGCGGTGACAGAAGTTTCTTCTTGCACGAGGAAGCCGGTGCGGCCGCGGTGCACGCCTCCGGCAGCGAGCCCAGCCCCAGCTCCACGGCCCCGTGACATCCCCCGGGAGCGCCCGCTCCGAATAAGCGATTCCAGCCCGCTGGAGGCTGGATAAAGCCACGATCTCTGCAGCACAGTACCTCTCCCAAGGGGGGGAAGCACACCTCCCCGAACAGGGGCTGCTCTTTTCACAGCCTCAGGTATTTTTAGCAAAAACCTAAAATTTTGGTTTTTTTGTTTTTTTTTTTTTTAAATGGGAAAAGTTAACAAACTTGCAAAAGCTCACCCAGCCTGTACGTGCTGGGTCTTTTGCTGCCGGTGCAGAAGGTTTCTGGTCTAAGATAGAGCGAGTCTCCAGTAACGACTCTCGCTATAAACAGCCAAGGGAAGGAGAGGTTTTATCAGGGCAGGCAGAAAGGTCTTTCGCTTTAAGCCTAGCAAAGCAAAGAGTGAGAATGCGTGGACATTCATTGTCCATCTGTCCGAGAGAGGAACACTGAAGTGAGAAAATCTGCTTAAATTTAAATAAGACAACACTGGCTTATAAAATTAGTGGGTATAAGCAGGATACGCAGAGGCTAGAAATAAAATCCCTAATGGATGGAAAATCTGAAAGAACTTTCCAACAGTAGTGGAAGAGGCAAAAAGCTCACTTAAAAACCCTCTAAGAGTACTTAAAACATACTTAAACTTTTTGCCAAAAATCCAAGGGAATGAGGAATGTCTTGATGCAGCATTGACAAAACCGGCTGGTTTTCTGTAAGGTCATTTTAGCCTTTTGCAGACATTAAGCCCACCCCCCAAAGTTCACATTGCAAGACAAAGATCAAAATTGCACGTCTGTGTCACATATTCAACCTATTTGTAAAAAAAGAAGTGCCCAAAAGGTAAAGTATCCAATTCTCCTCTCCTCCAGAAGCTTTTGTGGTCTGCACCGGTTTGCAATGAATTAAGGCTAATTCAGGCTGATGGATGAGTCACCCGCACAAAATAGAGTTGAGAGTTTATTTAAAACCTCACCCTACGAAATTTAGCACAGGGACTTGTTGAACAGATGCAATATTCAGCTTGACTCAATGTCTCTGCCATTTCCAAGAAAAGAAACGCCACTTTCTGTTCGTCGACGCTGCACAGATTGCCGCAAAGTTCCATCAATTTAGAAATGAAAGTCTCAGCCCAAGGAAGCTCCTGTGGCTGGAGCCACCTCAGTGACCAGCGCTGGGCCTCCAGAGAAGCGCCTTTCCAGAGGTCTGCAGATCCCATTTCCTAGCAGGTTTTATGCCAGTGTAACTTAGGAAAGCCACTGCAGCTGGTTCTGTACAGCTATGAAAGCAGACCATGCTTTATTTTATGCCAGGGGAGCACTGAATGTGTTTTGGTAGAACACAGGACAAGAAGGAAAATTGGAATCAATAAATCAACTTTAAGATCGAATATTATTTTGTAAAATGCTTTCAAAAACCTCAGGTGGAAAATACAGCATAAAAATCCCACTCACAGCAAGCGTGCCAGCATGAGGAGGCAATTCACAGAAATATCTTGTATTTGTCCTTAACTTGCCCTGTTTCAAGCAAAGCCATGCAGCATCCTTCGGCACTGCTGCAGAGCCCGGGGGACGCCGCGTTAGGGACTGCAGATATAGGAACCCCTATATATGTTACAAAGTGCTCCTACATAGTCCAGAACAATGAAAATGAGCCAATATCACACAAGATTATCCCATAAATTATCCATTTTGCTGAAGCGTCTGCCTCACGGCCCACATTACAGTGATCAGAAGAGAATCGATGCAAAGGCAAAGCTCTTTTCTATCTAGGATTAATTACCGCAAGCACTTATGTGCAGTAAAGTAAATACATTCATATACATGGTTACAGCCAGCCCTGAAACCGATGAAAAAGCCAGAAATCGTAGTTGAAGCCAGCTGCCTCATAGGACCGGGCCTTGGAGGGGCAAACAGCAGAAGCTACAGGCAGGAGCCAGAAGCAGGACCGAACACATCTGGGATGAGGGCAGCTCAGCCCAACCTCAACCTTCCAGAATGTTTTAGTAGTTGTGGACACAGAAATAATGTAATTTTTAAAAGCCACACTGCCGTCAGCAGATGGGGTGGGGAGATGTAAAGAACAGTATCATGAACCAGGCAATCCAACTGTACGGGGCAAACTCATCCTGCGTCCAGAGGGGTACAAGCGCTGCTCAGAAGACAGATTTGATAACTTTCCTACCTTGGAGCTTGTCAGATGATGGCCAAGAGCAGCAGTGAGGGGAAACACCCAGCATGTTGCTTTTCAGAGGGGTTTTACAAGGATGACCTTGAACCCTCTATAAAGGGGTCACTGAGATCTAGCCTAGGATCTCCCAAATCACCGGGACACTCCGCCTGCCCCAAAGCCTTCACCCAAACCCCACGCACCCAGGTGCCTTTCTCTCCCCACCCCTCCATCCCCCACCTTACCCGCAGCCTCAGCCGCTCTCTCCCATCCGTCCCATCTCCTCCTGCATCTCACAGCCACAGCCACCGACGCTGGAGCCAGTTCCTCCAGGGCGCGTTAGCCAGTTTCTGGTTTCCTGTCATCATCTGAATCACTAACCCCAACATCCGCCGCTCGGCTGGTCAGCCCCTCGCCGGCTCACGAGAGAGACCCACGGGTGGTGCTTGCACAAACTCACCCCTGGCAGGAGCGTTTCGGTTTATTTACTGCGGGAAGAGGAAGAGGCTCGGATGGCAAGGAGCCACGTGCGCCACCGAGGTCCCTTCCCAAGCAACCCTTGGGTTCCAGATGGGGCTGGTGCCCCCCCAAAAATTCTCATTTCTTTTTAGCAAAGAGCCTTTGCAGGATTTCACGCTGCGTGCTGGAAGTGGCAGATGCTGTCTGGAAAACCTCATCGCAGATAAAGCAAATAGCAAGTCCTCTAGTTTTTACAGAAAAAATGATATCAAGTCTCAAAGGCAGCAGATAGCCCGAGGTCACCACTGCTAACGGGCAAACCTGGAGCTCCAAGAATGAATCTATTTCTTAAGCTTTGGCAGTTTGCAGACATCAGGCACAATTTCACTGTACTCTTAAAAAAAAAATAAATAGCAGCGCGTTAATTTTTTTGTGCTTGAACAGAATAAGGAGGGTTTATGAATTATTGGGACCTTATTTAGTGGCTTAGAGCCCCACTACAGCACACGAAATAAGCCTCCTGCTCTAGGAATAGGCAAGTCAGCATGTGCACGCAGCCGCGCTGCTACCGGCGCGCGACAACGACCCAGGCACACGCTTCACGACCACAAACTAAACGTTTCATGCTGCCTCTCACCAAGGCTCTATAATACCTCTCTTACATGCAGCCATGTAAATTATTCCGTAAAGGGAAATTTTGCTGTATTTAAATTAGGACACTCACAAGCTGCCACAACCAGTCATCTCCGTCCACCTCTCCCCATGACAGAGGGCGACTCTTCTGTCACAGAAGGGATAAAAATAGCCAGCTGTTTACAACTCTGGGATGGGAACTTCGCTATCACGCCTTCAGAGGAAGCGTTGCTTCGATAAGATAGTTAATCACTGTCTGTGCAAATACATCTAGACTTTGTCTCTTCCAATTCTAACCCGAGGTGCAAAAATAATTGCACCTTTCGGAGCCATTCCCACACGAAATCCTGTCTTGAAATGAGGATATATGACCTGAACCAAAGGCTAGAAGAGAGACACCCAGCTTTGAATCGCTTGCGTGGTCTCTGGCTGTGTAAGGAACACACAGGAGGGTGAAATGCTTCTCTGAACTGCTAAAACAGTTGCTACAAAATCGGCATTTCTAGCAGAGGCCTTAGTGATGAAGTAGGGGCTTTCTAACAGGTTTGGGGTTTTTTTACTTGTTTAAACATAAGCTGTTAACAGAAGGATTACAAAAGAGTTCTTTGTGGCAGAACTGATGCTCTGAATACGTTGGAGATGCTTACAGTTCACCTTTCACATCAGAAAGCCGTTTCATTAGGAACAGCCACTGCTAAAAAGGTACCACGTATTTGCTTACAGGTTCTCCGATGGGTCTCACAGCTTCAGAGATGACTCACTGCCACGGCACGGACGTTACCACGGTTGGCACAGGCTGCAGCAAAGGTGCCTTGTGGTAGTCCCCGAATTGTCTCCTGGACCAACACACACGATGCTCAGCCTTTCCCGAGCAGGCAAAGGCTGTTGCCGTGCCCAGGGTGCAGCACCACAGGTAAGGGCTGCTGGTGGTGCAGAGCAACAGGGTCACCCCCAGGGTGCCACCACAGCTCTTGGGTAGAGCGATGCCCTTCAGAGACACCAGTCCTTTTGAGAGATCAGCCACCTCAGTTTCTAACTTGGATTAGAAGGTAACTACTGCAGTAGTACAGCCAGCAGTGCAGACACCACCTCCCTGCTTTGTATTTCTCACAAGAACGGCTTGAGGTAGGGGTTTAGGATGAGAGCTCTCACTCCAAGCTCCCACCAACACAACCCCAAGCTCTGCTCTCCATGAGGCCAGCCCAAAGTCCCTCTCTGCCACGGAGGCAGTAACTCCTCAGGCACCAAACCCGGCTCGGGATACCAGGCTCTGCCCTATGTCTGCCCACTCCCTCCTGTAACCCCCATGCCTCATCTACGCCTGCTGCTAGAAACCATTTCTGGTCTGATAAAGGTCACAGACAGAGGAGCGTCATGCTTTTAGCTACTGCACTAAGTGATATAAAATGCCACATTACAGTCTCACCTTTCCACGTCCCTTTCAAAGTTTACCAATCTCAGCTTGCCTTTGATCCACCCCCCCAGCATCTACTTCAGTCAGTTTTACCAGATAACCAAACCCACTTTTTCTCCCTTTTTAGTACCTAGCTATCCAGACGTAGAAACATCTCTTTGGGCCCAGAGAAGTCACAAGAGTCCATCTTCCCCCCTCCCCAGCTTACCTGTTGAGGTTGGGAGGCTGAATGCCCTGGGGACTGGTTTACATCCTTTCTGACAGAGGTGGGGTGTGCTCACAGCCCAGCTGGCTTTGCTCAAACCAGGTGCTGTGATTAATGCTGATCAGCAATTTGCAGCGAAACAACGGCTAGAAAACAGTGCAGCATCTAAACCTGACCTTTCTGCAGAAACACGCCCAATGCTGAAAGTTTTGAGGAAAGGTCTCTGGGCTCCAACCAGGCTCTTTCTCCCAAAGCTTTGCAAGTGACCAGCGCTCAAATCCCCCTTGCTTTGGGACCAGAATAAGCATGTCTCATCCCAACCACTAATTATTTGGTTTGCCAAATTTTCATGGCAGCTTTAATGAAAGCCACATCTTGGAGGAAATTTTCTGACATGTAAAAGGAGTGCACGCACAGTTTTATATAGACCAAGAAACGGTTTTCCTCTTGGCTGTCGCTGTGTGAGCATTTCCCCAGCTAAAGGGGAAGTGCCACCTCCTCCCCGGCCCCAGCTGCATGCCCCACTGCAAATCTCATCTCGCCGAGCTGAAACCGAAAGCAGCTCCGTTACAGCTGAAGATACATGCTGCTACCACCCAGTGGAAAGACAGCTCACAGCGAGGATTTCTGGGTGCTTTACAAAAATTTGGCCAAGGAAGGTTTGCAAAGACTAATCCTGTGCATCCCTGCGGTGCTATAAATCTTCTTCCCATTCTTATCCGGCTTAGTTTATCCTTGTAGACACCATAATTCTTAAACTCGAACACAAAAACCTGGAAGCTTTGAATGCTTTTATTTGATCTTTTTTATACAGCAATACAAGTTATACAGGTTCATTACAGTACAGATTGTGCAGGGGTTTATAGAGGTACTTAGTGATTTTTTGGTTTATTTAAAAGAAAGAGGCAGACCTGGGGAGCATGGTGACATGAACAAAATCTCATGGTAGGAAACACATCCCTACCGTGGGGAACACGAACCTGGCTGAAACCTACTGGGCAGAAAGGTGGTGGCAGCGTTCCCTGCAATAACACACCCAAAACATCAACCCTGGGATACTCTAGGGCTTTACACAAGAGTTCGTGAGCTTACAAGTAAGCAGGTCATTCCTGTAACAGCGCTGAAGGTCCTTAAAGCCCTTGGATGGACTTTGCTACAAAGGGGACAGAAATGAGGGAAGCCGACATTAAAATTAACCTGCCGTTGAGCAGGCAGCGTCACGTAACAGCGTCGTTGCAGCTATGGAAAAAGAAACCATAAAATGCTTTAGATTTAGTCACCCGAACAGCTACAGCAAGATGAGGAACATGATCTTAGACCTAATAACAGCGACACGGCACGCGCACCGCGACGCCGCATGCGTGACCAGAACCCGACCTCCCGCTTCCCGTGCCCATCTGAGCTTTGAGTTTAAGTGAGCAGGCAGGGCAGGAACCAGCAAAGCCGCCCTGCGATCCCTAGCGCGTGGGCTAGGTGCAAGCTGTACACCCGGAGCTTTGGTTGTACGTTTCTCCAGCTAGTCCAGAACATACAGCCTCATCAGGATATTGCCATTACTCATTTGCATCAGGCTGGAGAGCCAAGTGTTTGGCACTGAAGGGTTAAATCCTTCCAGAAAGCAAGATCAAAGAATACGATTACACCATTTTTAACGCTTCTAATTGGTTTGGTCTATTACTGATACAGTAAGTGGTATCACAAATAACAGAATAAATTGCAGACTATATAGATAGAATATATGCACCCAGTAAAAGATGGCCCTCTGCCACTTCAAATACACTTGATTCCTGAAAATCCTGTGGCAGGTAAGTGGCATGTGAGAGGAGGGATCCAGCTACCAGATTAGAAAATTGCAACCTTAGCTGGAAATCAAATTCCTCTTCAGCCACAGAAACTCCACTTT
Organism: Psophia crepitans; assembly: GCA_013399095.1. Classification (NCBI taxonomy): domain Eukaryota; kingdom Metazoa; phylum Chordata; class Aves; order Gruiformes; family Psophiidae; genus Psophia; species Psophia crepitans. The sequence goes on from VWZZ01004730.1 coordinate 467,059, forward strand.
CTAAAAATCTAAGGCAAGCATCACCTGCAAGCCTGCATCCCAAGAATCCAGTCCAGAGAACTGCCCTCAAGATCTACAAAGGTAACTGATTCTGTGCTAGAATATGCCGGGATATGCACAAACAGCCCCATTCCTTCAGCACCTTCGCTCTTATCTGGTAGCAAAACACAGAAACCAGAATGTAAACTCCTACTACACTATGCGCTAAAGTCAGGGTTGAAACTGTAACAGAATTCGTAAGTTGAAAAATATCAGCATCATCCAAATCTGCCCTGGGACGGCGAGTCTCGGCCACAAGCACTCTACTCTCAGTCACAGTCAGCTCTGGGACACCCAGAAGTTCAGAAACACATGGTCAACATTGGAGACTCTTAGTAGTGCCAGCGCACCTCAGTGGCAGATTAACGTCTTGTTGCTAGTTTAGGAAGACAAGTAAGTCACCCTCAAGGGCACAAACCTAACTGGGCTCCATCACCAGCCTGTCATTTGAATATGGGAATGCTCCTCCACCTCTTCCTTCAGCCACCAGAACGACATTCACCACCACAAGCCCAAAGAGCTTGGAGGATGTTACAGACTCACACTGCGCAGTGAGCTGGCAGCACACCAGTGCCAGCACTGGTCGCTGCTGCTAGAGGACTGGGATTAGCTCACCCGGCGCTCAGGAGCTCAGCAGGGTTCATTTTTTTGGTGGCTGACAGCCGAGTTCTGCAGCACGTTAGATACACGTGGCTTACTCCTGCACGTTGGCCTGCAGCTCTTCCAGGGACACCAGCCCTCCCCACCTGCAGCAACACCATGCAGCGCTTTGTACGGGAGCAGAGCAGCACTAGGCCTTAATTCCGTTTCCACTCCAACACCTGGCTGCTGCATTCCTGACTTCCAGTTTTATTTAAGTTTACGTTTGAAGAACATTCCGCACAGCTACCAGAGACAACGCGGTGAGGACCTGAATAGCCACAAAGTGCATTACCCGTTTGTTACCACTGTTGGTAACCTCCTCGGTCTAGGCTTTGCCATACCAGGTTTAGCTTTAAGCTGCAGGTAAGATTAAGCATTACAGTTTAAACCTTAACTGCTTTTTGTTGGTGGGAAGGGTAAAAATAATCTCCTGCAAAACTTAAATGCCACATCCACGTATTAAATATAGTTTAGTCACATAGCTAGTTGACACAAGCTAGTACGATATGCTGCTGTATAGGAAAGTGTTAATGAATTAAGTTTTTGAAGGGGGAAAAGAAAAAGGAGGAGCCTGACCCTAAGCCACATGGAAAGCAGAACGCTCCAACGAAACCAAGGCAATGCATTGATGTTTGCATATGAAGAACTGCTACTATTAAAAAAAAAAATAATTGGGATTAGGCTGCATTCACTAGTGGGAAACCCTTGCTCAAAGATTAGCAGACACAGAAGAATGTTTATAGGAGTAAGATGAGCCATCTTCCTCCTCTCTACCCATCTCACCAACCAGCACTACCTTCCTCCATCCAGAGTGATGAAACTACCACTTCCACTATCAGGTCTGAGACACCCTCTCCACCCAGCGAGCCTTGCTCCTGCACCCAAGACACAGGTTATTGTTCACATAGGACAGCCCAGTGCAAGCAGCTCCAGAGCAGGATCTGGATTATCTGCTCAGAGCAGGTCTAGAGCAGACCAAGCAGCTGGAAGGCAGAACACTCCATCTCTGCATACTATAACCAGCAGGAAGATCAGCAGATTTCCTCAATAAACCCACAGCTCTTCCTGTTTTATCTTGCCCTGCAGAAAGCACATGCTCCAAAGACACCAGGCAACAGCCTCATCAACAGCTACATCTAGCAGGACATGGGTCAGCTGAAAAAGTTGGGAGGAACAGGGCAAGACAGTAGCAAGCTGATCCATTTACTTTGCCCTTGCACAAGCTCCACATTAAGCCACATTAATCTCTACTCACACGGGGAGGACACACACTTTGCCATGTCCCGGGCAGGGGATGCGGCTGGAGAGAAGCAGAACCCAGCTCTAGGGAACAGCACCAAGCACTCTGTGACCCACCAGCTCCAGTACTTCCCGTCCTGCCAGGCACCCTTAGCAATGCTGAAGCTATACTGAAGCCACAGGGCAAAGAACTTGAGCTCACTTCCACTTGTGCACAATTCCTGCTTGTGTTCTGAGTCCTCCCCTTTACCTTGTCCTTCCCCCTTACTTGTACAAAACCAGATCTGGTTCTGCTTCCCTGGACAGTTAGGGAAGCAAGTTTCCAAATTAACACAAGGAGGGGAGAAACATGCTATAGCAGACTCAAATAAAGACCAATGTTAAATATTACTTAATGTTTTCTTTTATTTAAAAGATCATTCACAAAATACCATATCCATAAATTTATTTTGTTATGAGCAGAATGTGTTAAGTGTTCGGAATTCTTTTCTTTTCCTTTTTTTGTTTTTACATTTAAAAGTCAACTGTCTTGACTAGAGGTGAGTTTTTATATGGGAATTTGTTCTTAAAATCTTTTCCACATTGAAGATGTAAATAGGTCAATTATTGGTTTGGAATACAACCACACAAATGCATGTCTGTCTTAAATTAAGTATTAGTGTTAGACAAATGGTTCTTATCTCAGAAGCAGATTAAGTGACAGGCAGAAGGAAGGAAAGAATAGTTCTGTAAATTGCTGGGACTCTGACATTACAAAGGTAACTCCAGGGAAGAAATTAACTACTAGCAGGGATGCCGGCACTGAAGCAGCCATGCTCCCACACTCCTCCTGCGAGTACTCTGGCGTGCTGGCTGGTTATGAGAGCTGCCAGCACCAGCATTAGGGGCCCAAGAGTTTCTCATGCATTGGATGGATCCACACTCCACTGTTACAGATCCGGGTTTTGTTTTCAAACATTAACGATCTCTCTCCTTTTGCTCCAGCCTCCCCCTTTCCTCCCACACAACACTCCCAAGAAACATTTCAAGTGAAGAGAGATACAGCAATTAGAGATGCTTTTTACCCAACTTCTACACGAAGAGAATCTGTAGCAGAACTATTTCTAATCTGCCCATTTTGAAGGTATTCAGAAAGCAGAGTTCTTAAAACTGTACACCACTGGGCAAAGAAACACCGGGGGCAATGGCAATTACATACTGCACAGCAAAGTATACACTCCTTAAACAAAAATAAAAAAGTCAATTTTATTTGTAGAAACTTTGTTTAAAAATTTACCAAACATGTAAAACCCAAAAAAGTGTACTCAGAAAGAGCCAGTGAGCAGTTGTGCTCCAAGAGGCACATTTTTGCAGCACTAACCATGAGTTCAGAGGCGCAGTATCATACCCTTTTGAAGTCAATGGACAGCCACCAGCAAGAGTCAGCTGGCAGATGCTTTACCCACACTGATTCCACCACCTATTCACCAGGTTCCTGTCAGCCAATTTTATTCGCACTGATTAAATTGATACTTCTGGGTCACCTGTGTGAAAAGGCAGTTATTCCCCTCAGGGTTATAAGGGGCTCTGCTGTATACAGCACCTCTATCACCAACTCTCACAGCTGGTATTTCACTACTTGGTTAGAACTGTAAATTTCTCTGTTCAACTCATCTGGACTCTCCAGTTTTCCTCTTCAGAGCCACAGCAATACAGAACAAGACATGCAGGTCAGAAGAGGAGCACTGAGGAAGTAAAAGGAAACAATACAGGGCAGTAACTAAGTCTAACCTGTGCTTCTAAAGTAAAACAAACCCAGAAAGGAAGAAGTTGAAGCAGCACCTTTGTCCAGAGACATCCACACTTGTGGAAGAAGCTACACTGCCTTATCTATTGGCAACTGTGCTGCTTGGAAGGAAACAGAAGAGGGAAAACTCAGCACAAAGCCGGCACTAGATACAGCAAAGCCAAGAACGTACTAAAAACCACTTGTTAACAGCTGACATGCATTCACAAGCTCCGTGTTTTCGGTTTCAAAGAGGACAAATGCCAGATGGCAGGAATGGTAAACTGCAGGGTTGACATTCCAGCAGAGCTAGTCACTCTGTACTGTCTTGCTTTTTCTCCCGCCTCCCCATTCCCTCTCAACCCCAAACTCAGTCGTGCTCTTTTACTACTTCCTCTCGGGGCTTGGCTCCACCGAAGATAGCAGAGTTTGGGTTGGCTACTTGATTGAGGGGAGTAGCAACTGTTCGAGGTTTGAGCTGAAGTCGAGGTCGCTGTGCTCTTTCCTCTGGAAGAGAAAACATTAAGGTTTTAAGATCAGTCTGTCAAGGGTAGTAGCTTTAACCTGACAGAGAAAGCAGCCTTCCTTCATGAAGGAGACTCCTGAATTACAGAAGCTATGAAGAGTTTACCTTCTGTTGGCTCTCTGAAGTCCATGGAAGATCCACGAAGGGGAGGCCCATCTCGGAAGCGACCAGTGCCACCACTTCCCATTGAGGCACCTGGTGGCCGCCGGTCTCCAGGGCGGGTTCCTCTACCCCGGCCTCCCAAGAAGTCATCATCTTTGAATCCTGAAGACGGAAGACAGTGAATTTAAAGAGCACATTTCACAATGCTTTTATATAGATTTTTATCTGGATGACTGGAAAACCTTCCAAGTCACTGCTGTCAGTCCACTGAGAGCCTTTGTAGACAGATTGCTTCACAGATCTCTAACACATTCTAGAACAAGAGTCACACAGATTCCATTTGAAACCAAGTATACTGTGCCAAGTTCAAAAACCACTTTGTCCACCTAGAGGCTTATTGGAGTATTGGAGAGTGGATCACCAAGTGAGCTTACAGTATGAGCTTCAGCTGCAACTTCAGGCAGTTAACAACATTAGCTGAATGCAGAGACAACACTAGAAATATTCAGAGTAATTCTGCAGCCAGAAAATCGCACTGGCTACAGCCTTAACACGAAATTTGCAGGAGCAGAGCAAATGGGAAAACAGCTAGGGAAAAGTCAAATGCATAGTCCTTATAAAACAAAGCCTTTGAAAAACAGAGCAAAACCCCAAGGCTTTTTAGTTGTACTATAAACTGATGAGGCATTTACTAGACTGATTAAAAAGTGGGAAAAAAACAAAACAATTCAGACTTTAAATATGCAACTGACCACATTTCTTCAGTTTATGTATTAAAAAAATGAATCAAGAACTGTCTGTCACTGGTCAGAGTTCCAGTCTGTACCAATGACCATTCTAAAGCATCCCTCCAAGCCTCCATAATCTGCATGCAATGGGAGGAGGATCCTTCAGTCTAACTGCACACCCAAGGGGAATACACTCCGTTTTCCAGAAGCTGCCTGGAAGAGAAAGTTGTTTTGCTCCCATGTGAGATTTTCCTTTCCACTTCAGTATTTGGCAGCGTTGTGGAACTGTCCCTTACTTCAGTGCCAAACAACCATCTTAAAAGACTTCATCCAGAGCAAGGTTGCACAACCTGAGAAGAAAAGCTTCTGTAGCAGCTAAAACTAAAATGCTAAATTTTTGGCTCACAAATCACTTGTCCAGCGTCTAACAAGCTGAAATGCGCCTGCATTTGAAGAAGCTGCTAAAAAAGGTATAAAGTGATGATACCAGAACGCTTAGCTACGAAGGCAGGTTAAGCACAGCACTGTAGCAAGCCTCCTCTCTCCAGCACCATGCTTCGCTTCCACACTAGTGGCAAGGGCACACTTTGTTACCGCTCCTTCTGCTTTGTCCATTCCACTCACGCAGAGACCAGACATTGCAAAGCTGCACTTGCCAACATCTCCCCATCAGAAAATGGACCAAACCCACGATTTCAGAGGACAAAAGCAATTGTGTTAATGTCACCCTGGAATCCAATAGCTAGAAACTGATTGGAAGTCAAGAGTAAATCCATCACTACCTTCCACTCAGCAAGCTCAGTCATTTGCTGCAACTTGCATTACTGTAACAGGTCTAAAAAATTCAGGAACATTTTGCATTTAAAGTGCTTTGGAACACCAACACATCTTTGGAGAAGTTGCTTGCTTCAGGGATATATATATATAAAAAATGATGTCACATCTCCTTAAGAAGGTGAAAGCCTCTGCCTGAAAGAATACAGTATTAGCTTTTCCACATGATCTGTCTGTTTCTGCTACTATTCAGAAATGTACATGGCCTCATGTTTGAGAAATGTTTAAAACCTAGACACCACAGGCTACATTTGATCAAGTATTCTCTCATTTAGGTTTGTTTCATGAAATTTATAAACAAGACTCTTTTTTCTGTTATCAGACAATGGAAGACTTCCCCCCGAAAAATCCCACTGCAGCTGCAGGATGCCCAGAGTTGGCACGTGGTAGATTCAGTCAAAAACAGTAATGGGGACAGATGTAGCTGACATGAAAATGAGAACATTTCTGTGCCTTTTAGGCTGCCTATCTGTATAAGTGTTAATACTGATACCAGAATTGAAGTCATCTCTGGAATCCCATCCACCTCCTCTGGATTCTCGGGAACCTCCTCCCATTCCTAGGAAAAAAGCCACAATTGTGTTCAGGTCTGAAGCTGTGGGAAAGACTGAGCAAGGGGATACCAAACCAAAGTTTCAGTCCTTCAACATCCAAAGTCATGCTGCTGGAAAATCCTTTCGTTTCGGTACCAAGTTCCATGGCATAGGAACAAAAGACCAGTTTAAGTTAACCAAGACCAAACAGTCAGAAAAGTTCCTCTAATATACATTTGATGGAAACCTTTTGTGAGTCTAATTCCATTCAGCTTCAATGAAAGCAAAGCCTGTTTTTACACTGAACAGGAGGTAGTTCAAAATAAGTATTTGTATACTTGTGCTTACTTACTTTTCTTACACCGTAATAAAATAGTAGCAGATCAGACTGTTGGGCTTATGACTGTCCTCTGCAAGACACTGTGCATTACTAGGGGTATTGGTCTCACTTCCTGGGCTAGGAGTGACAACACACTCAGCTTTTGGACACAAAGCGCATCTATTCCAGACATCTCAGAAGCGGCAGCAGCTAGGTTAGAAACGTGTACACACATATAAAATTTCTCATTCCTACATAATCTTTATGTTTACTTACATGCCTTGTCTTAGCATTAGTTAGCACCAGAAGTCATAACTACAACCATTATACCTAAGAAGCTATTCAGAAAAGTGGAAGTCACCTCTGTCATCAGGCCCGCCACCTTTTCTGAAGCCAAAGCCACCTTTATCCTGTTTTCTGCCTTCTGCTATGTCCACTCGGAGTGACCGATCACCCAAAAGCTGTTAAATAAAGGGGAAAATCCCTTCAGAATGTACCACGTGGACCACCAAGGAGTTATTTCACAAATTAATTGCAAGTATACTTACTGCACCATCATATGTAAGAGCTTCCTTGAGCGACTCCACCTCATCGAACTCTACGTAACAAAATCCTGCAAGAAGAGCCTCACAAGTTAATACCAGCACTTCCAAAGGCCTTTGTAAGAAGCTACCTTCCCTGCGTATCAGCTAACAGCCTCCCCTTCTCTTTCAAAGATGGGCTACGATACAGTAAGAGCAAGATGTACACATCTCAAACGAATCACCATTACGGATGTACACATTTATGTATGCCTATTAATGATGGGGACAAATCCTGAAAAAGAAATCTGTATGGGCACTACGCAAATGCTAAGAGCCTGATTAATTCCCTTTACTGTAGGGTTCTCATTAGAGATTAGATTTGATCTATAGCTTTAGACAGTTATTTAGCTGAATATTGACATTTGGTTACTAGTATTTTTAAACAAGAAGCTGAAGAACCTGCTTGGCCAGCAATCTGTTTTGTGTCATCACATCATTTAGTGAATTTGTTCCTTTTCTGAGACCCTCTGTTACCCCAGTTAAGCCTTTTTCTCCCCTAAAGGTAACTCACTAATATACTCCCTTTCCACTGGCTAATTCCAATGGAAATTGGATTTGTGTCGTCTAAAATGATTGTCTGAATGGCTTATCTACTTACTTTTTCTCCCTGTCTACCAAAAAAAAAAAAAAAAGAAAAAGAAGAAAAAAAAGACAGAGTTGAAGCAATAGGAGTCTTCTGAACTAAAGGAAGATTGTGTAAGTACTCAACACTTAAGGTCACGGATCTTAAGTGGGTCAGACACTTCAGCTTTATTACAATTTGTACAAGACTGCAAGGTTTAAGAAAGTCCTTTTATGGCAGGGGAAATATTGACTCTTGTCACCCAGGTTAGCCTGTATCTTAGGATGATGGAAGGAACAGCGATTCTCCTTCAAATGAGATGTTTACTTGTTAGTGAACGGGAAACCTGCATAAGTCAACATAAAGACAAATGCAGATCAACAAGCTAGAGACTGAAATTCCCCACTAAAGTCACTTTAGAAGCACCTAACTTTCCCTTACCAGTTAGCCATCTACAACTAAAACAACTCTGAACACTCACCCTTAAATTTGTCTGTTTCCTTGTCTCTGACTAGTCGTACACTCCTTACACTGAGATCCTTGAAGATGGCATCTATGTCTCCTTGAACAGTGTTGAAGGGTAGATTTCCCACATATGCTGTGAAAGGGGGTTCTGTCGGCAGCTCTTTCTGTTTGCGGGAACCAAGGCCACCACCACGAGACCTGTTGAAAGAAAGTACAGTGTATCTGGAACTTGACTCTCAAGACAGCCAGTAATACAGGATATAGCATTGCTCAGGTGCCATTTGACTGTTTGGAAATGGATTTTTCAACAACTTTGCTTAGTTTCTCTATCCCTTTGTCTATACTACTGGTCAATTCCTTTCTAGTATTACCTGATACAGTATTTAAGTGGGAAAACAAATGAACAATACATTTAAATACATTACAGGTCAACTCAGTAACAAAGTGATGAACCAACTTCTTTCTCGTCCCATACTCCATTAAGAAAAGGGACATAAGGTTATCCCAAAAACATAACTTTTTTAAAAAACACATCCTAGACTAGATTTTAAGAATAATATATAGCAGTGAAGAAATACTTGCATGGCACAGACTCATCAGCTTATCCTGAAATTAAGCTGGATCCAATGCTTTTAACTAAGTAGTATATTATCAACATCCACTCCCCAACCATCTACATTATTCGAGCAGCATTTAGCTTAACATTTTCTCCTAACCCTGAAGTTATTGCCATAACTGTCAGATATCTGGACTGGAATGATCTGAATTGAACACATAATGAAAAGCTTGGTTGAGCAAGGTGTTCTAAGGCAGAGAAACCAATGTCAGTGCTATTTAGATGTCTCATGAATTACAGACTGATGTAAACTAGGTTGTCTTTTCCTATGTTTGGCCTCAGTCTCAGCGAAGGCTCTTGGCATCGGTTGCTGAGGAACTAGACTGTACCAGCTAAATTCTTTACTGTACTGATGTAACACATCTGTGTGTTGCTTTTCGGTAGAACCTTATCTTCTAAAGCTAACTTTGATCCTTAGAGAGCAAGATTTGTACTGTGGGCACAAGGCAACCTTACGTTACAACTCCTGAAGTCCTAGATGACAGGACACCACTGTAACTGGACCCAAGACCATTTGCCCCACCTAAGCAATCTTTGACTTTTACCTGAGATGCCTGCCTACCAACTCTGCCCATGTGCTCTCCAATGTCTTACTTTCACTGGCTTTCTTTATGTCTGCTCCCTTTCCCAGAGGCTCACTGCGCATTTAAAAGCATGGTAGAACACAAATTGTACCAAAGCAGGATTTGCTAGTGTGACATGGACTAATTAGATTTCTGCAGAGTCCCACCTAAATACAGAAGGTCAAATAATTTCATTATTTCCTTTTAGCCTAGCTGGTTGCATGCAGCCAGAAAATCCACTGGGCAAGCAAAGTACTTGTCTGCTTTTTTTCCCATTCCAGAATAAATATTTTATTACTAATGAATCAGATAATGCAGAAATCTTGAATAAGATTCCTTAACTCTTTCTAGGTACGCCTGTCATTTGTGCCCTTTTAGGGTAGCAGCTCCATGCAGGAGTCATTTGTCACCAACACTATCAGCATGCTGCTAAACATACTTAAATCACAATCTACATATCTTTAATTAGTGTCCACCCAGGTTCATATTTTACTATCTTTGACAATATTCCTCATCTGCCTTTGTCTCATTAACAACTCAGAGTCAAAAACATACTTGAGAACTAAAGCTGCTATAGGTAGGTGCTGTGTATGTATAGCAGAATTAACTTCAGTCACAAGACTAAGTTTTAAGGAGGAACTCCAAGAAAGCAGAGCTGCTCTTCTAAAGAATTCTGCAATATGTAGAATCAGTTCCATGTCTTTGTTCTTAATTCTCAACTATGGCCTTACAAATAGCCATTAAAATACCATACATTTATTCTGCAGCCAAAAATCTTCATTTTTATGTTCGATAGAAACATCAGAATTCCTTGGGCTGAGTTTAAAAGGAGCATACCCTCCTTCTACACATTCTCACCATGCTCCTTGGACTGCCAGTCACCTGGTTCAGTGAGCTCATTCACCTGAAAATTCACCCTGAAGTTGAATTCTCAGTCAGATCAACAAGGTGATCTGGACAGCTGCAAAGAGCACTCGTGCCAAGACAGGAAGGAGAATGAAAGCAAGGGCTCAAACTACAGCTTTCAACAGCAACTGCTACTCAGATAAATTTGAGCTGCTTCTGAAACCACACCCTCAAGTGAGCAATCCCCAAAAGAATTTTTTGTGCTACAGACAAACCTTGTTTCTATCATAGCATATCAGAACTTCACGGGGTGCATGTATGGAAATCCATGTCCTATTGTGCAATCCCTACTGGTATTAGTCAAAAAATGAAGTATTCTCTTGGAATTCGATGTATTAAAGCTTCAGTTATCAAATACATAACTATATATTCAGTATTTTAGTCTCCATTTGAAGAACAGGAATGGTCAACAATGAGGCTCCAAACTCAGTTTCCTACAGAATCCAGATACAGAAACAGAAAAAGAAACTATTTCTATGTTTTCCTACATTTTTTCAACATTGAAACAGTGAAATAAAAAAAAAAGGCTGACTTCAGTAACCAAACAATGAGATTGAAAAAAGATGCTCTTTATTTGTAACAAAATAAGACAAAAGTCAACTATAATTAAAAACATTTCTGAACTAAGTGAACTGGGTCACACCAAAGCGTTAAATGAATATCTGCGTTTCCCACCGCGTGTAACTTTTGCTCAGACACAATTAAGTATTAATTATGTCATCTCAATGTGGGAATCTGAAAGATAACTACTTGATTTCTTTTTTAGAAAAGCAAAGGCAAAAGCTACAGAGAAAAAGCTTGCTTCTAGCAAATACAGAAGCAAACATCCCTATGTTTAGGCTTATTTTTTGGTGAACTGAGTTAAATGACATAAAAAGGCCATACCGGGGTGAAAGAACAACCAAACTACCATTTTGAAGCAACTCTGTTAGAAAGTTTAGTTATTCTTTCCAGAAAACAGTATCAGCCAAAAGTTCAAAACACAGACTGTTTTGAAAGCTAGTATTTGAGTTTAATAGCCTTTCACTAAAGATTAGAACTATTGTTCAGTATTTATCTTTTTGCACAGCACAGAGACAACGATCTAACTGGATTCCAATGTCAGTGCTTTACCAGAGGCACCATAAGGCTCAGCAGGATCCAGGTTTTGTTGAGACTCTCCAAGATCACAAGTCTAAATACATACCAAATTTATTCAAGCAGTCCAGTATACCTTTATACTGAGCATTAGATGTCTTCAAAAAGCTTACCCAAGCCTAAAAATTAGAAGACATTTATTAATTCCAAATGGGTAAGACAGGATCCAAAATGCCAGCAGGATAAAGACTAGCTTTCCATTTTCACTTCATCAGATGAATCTTAACCTTTGAGAAAGGTGCCCAGCCTTAAACCCAATGCTTAAAGCCACACCAAAATAAACAGCCTACCAGCAAGTCAGGAGTGATAAATACTTTGTTTCCTCCAACTCTGAGAAGCTCTACAGATGTTCACAGAGTTTCAGCTAGGTCTCAGTATGCTTGAGTACAGATTTTTGTGTCAAGTTTTGGGCACCAAAACACTCACCAAAAAGTTTTAGTTATTAAAGTCAGCAGCATGTTCCTTATCTGGAATAAAGTGACTTTTGCATACCATAATATTATGCTTCAACTCCTAACCAGTGAACTACTAGTGCACTAGCAAAATCCCACCTCATCATGCCACAGTCCCACTCTGTGGCTCGTCCACCAGAATTTTGAAGACTATGAGAAAGACACAGGTATCTTACATATGTTGGGAACTACTGTTTTCTATCTGTCACAACAAAATCCTATCCTATCCTCTATACAGACCAAAGGCTACGCAACATGCAGTTTCCAGTAAAACAATTATATCCCAACTGAGTTTGCACTATTTTTAGTCTTAAAGCACCTAAAAATGAGTAGAAGCCACTTTAAGTTAAACCTAATCAGAACCTTCAAGAAGGACAGTCACTTTTTTGTGACACTACACATATTACAAGACTTTATACAAAGCACAGAAACCAGTTAAGGTCTGAAATTGCAAATTAGTTGTTAGTAACTTACTAGTAATAGTGATAAAGTACAAGTTGCACTCTAATAGCAGTATCTGAGGCTTAAAACTACAGCTAATTCAGAAGTAGTATATTTTCTCATCTGCAGAGGCATCTCCTAATCAGCAGGACACCTTTAGTTCACCAAAACAAGTATCTGCATCTTGACTGACAGCACATTAAGCACTCAAAGAAATCTGAATATGAAAGTAACATTTTAACTTTAATTTTATTACTTCATAGAACATGCCAACATTGACTAGGGCAGACTGTACAGTAACATCTGAATTTATTATGAGATGCCAAGTGCCACTTCAGCCTGTTGTCAAGGTTACCTGTCACAGAATCTAAGAAATAACAGATCTTTAAATGGCTACATCACCCATTTTCCCCAGGACATCTCTTCTTTAGACGTAAAGGGTACGTATGCTTAAGAATAAGCTTACAAAGCTTAAGTGTCAGAGTGTTTCCAAAGACAAGAAAACTTACTCCTGTTATAAACTGAGCAGCAGCTCCTCCCTGTTGCCTAAACAAACTGAAATGAAACTGATTTATTCCTCTGAGAACAAGAAAGGACAAGAACACTGTTGATCAGGAAACATTATCTTGGAAGATTAGACTGTAAGATAGCATACTGGTTAAGATTTGTTCGCAAAGACAGTTTAGTCCATAGTTTTATGCCTACCATTTTATTTTAGTGCACACAGAAACTTATATGGCACCAACCTTCAAAAAAGTCAATTACTAATTGCATCTTCTTAACCTGATTTAAGACAAACTTCATAATTACTGGTTATTACTTTTGTAACTCCTCCCCCATATGCACTCTCCAGCAAAGAAACGAGGATGAGACAAGCCTTATTCCTAAGGATCAGAGGTTTGGAGTTAGCACCCGGAGCCCCGGATAACGCAGGACGACTGCTCGCAACCCTCCCGGCCCGGAGGCACCACAAAGCCCTCCCATTTCCTCCCCGCTGCAGGCATCACAATGCTGCCCGCACTCAGGAGCACCTCGCCGTGCGGAGCTCGTCCCGCTGGAACAGGGGCCTCTCACCCCCCTATGGTCCTCCCCGGGAAGCTCCCTCCTCTCATCTCCCGGTCTGTCCCTGCAGTAGCTTCTCAGGGCCTATCTTGGCTCTGGCCCAGCACCTCCCTAAATCTCCCCCCCTCCATTCGTCTCCGGGCCGGCGGGAACACAGCGACACCCCCCGCCCCTTCCCGGCGCTCCCAAGCCGCCAGGCCCTAAACCTTGCGGCATTCGCCCCGCGCGGAGAGGGGGCGGCCGCTGCCCCCTCCCGGGGCACCACAGCCTCCTCCTCGCCTTACAAAGCGGGCCCGCTAAGGCCAGAGAGAAACGCGGCCCGCCGGGCTCACCGAGTCCCCCGAAGAAGGGAAGGCGGCAGGCTAAGTCGGACTAGAAAGGTTCCTAGAGCCAGCGCCCCCCGTCCCTCTCTCCACC
>VWZZ01004730.1:482281-642702 GCA_013399095.1 Psophia crepitans
GGGCCCTCTGGGCTCAGGAGCGGGGGCAGCGCTGGAGCCGGGTCTCTCTCGTTGCAGGACGATGAGCTGAAGTACACCCTGAGGCGTCTGGTGGAAGGACTGGGAGCCACCCGCGAGGCCGCCCGCCCGGGCTTCAGCCTGGCCCTGGCGCAGGTCGGTGTCCCCCTGAGCAGGCCGCGGCCCCTGCCAGCCGCGGGCAGTGCCTGGGTCCCGCTCCGCTCATGGCAAGGAGGCCGCAGGGCTCCCATCCAGCAACCTCTGGCTCCTGCGGTGCGCGGAGACAAACTGCGCGGTTTTAAATGGTGCTGGTTTGATTTAGAAGTGACACGGTTATAAAGGTATAACTTATACCAGTATCACACTCGTGTGGCAGAATTCTGACTTGCTTCAAGAACCATTCTTGCAAAATTTGCCCAGGTTTTCTATGTATGTTGCATTTAGAACTGTTGTGGCTTCTTAAGAACTGTTGTGACTTCTTACTGCCCTTCAGAAGGGCAACAAAACTGGTGAAGGGACTGGAAAACAAGTCTTGTGGGGAGCGACTGAGGGAACTGGGGCTGATTAGCCTGGAGAAGAGGAGGCTGAGGGGAGACCTGATCGCTCTCTACAACTACTTGAAAAGAGGTTGTAGTGAGGAGGGTGTTGGTCTCTTCTCCCAAGTAACAAGCAACAGGACGAGAGGGAATGGCCTCAAGTTGCGTCAGGGCAGGTTTAGGTTGGATATTAGGAAAAACTTCTTCACGGAAAGAGTAGCAAGGCATTGGAACAGGCTCCCCAGAGAGGTGGTTGAATCACCATCCCTGGAGATGTTCAAAAAACGCATAGATGCGGCGCTCCAGGACATGGTCTAGTAGGCATGGTGGTGTTAGGTTGACGGTTGGACTTGATGATCTCAGAGGTCCTTTCCAACCTTAGTGATTCTATGATTCTTAACATTGACTTATTTCTGGTGTTGAGCTGTTTTTGTGGGAGATCTGAAAAGGCAACCCTTTAACACATGCTACAGAGCTGTTTTTCTCTGTGCTGTTTGAGTCTGTAACATAGCTGAGGGTCCCAGCAATTGGGATCACCAGTGGGGTCTGATCTCGTCTCACCTAATGAGTGGTAATGCAAAAGAGCCTGTGTTCTTCCCACTTAGATCAGGCATTGCCCATGATGAAAAGTTTCATTGCTTGTGTTATGGGGTCATGCAGTTGCAGCAAAATGTTCTCATTATTAATCCTGCTATGTCATGCAGAGGGAAAAAAAAAGAATATCAGGAGGTATATTTATGTCTATGCTAGTTCCTATTCTGACACATCTGTTACTGATCTAGTTGTCTCTGTTCTGGCCTAGTAAAGCAGCACATCTGCTGCTGTGCTGAATTGTGATGTATAACGAGTAAATTCAACTCTTATTTCGGCTGGATTTGGTAAAACTTGGTAAAATGGAAGAACTGCAAACTGAGCTATTCCATCCATCTCCACAGGTTTTACAGGCTTTTGAGGAAATTCCAATGTGCAGTGTCCTGGACCAGATAAAAGAAAAACACAACCTGGAAAAAGTGAAAAAGGTGAGTTGGCTCATTGCAGAATTGGCCAGCAGCTAGTTTACAATAATCATACCCTATTCTTTGAAGGCTTTGTGCCTGGATACTGTAGTTCTGGGATTCTTGCTATGGCAAATGACTGTAATGAAATAACAGAAAGATTTGTGGAAGTTGATGACATTGTCATCTGGCCCTGTTTTAGCTGAGATTCATCTGTGTGACAGATAATCTAGGGCAGTTGCTCTTAAAGCTAGTGCAGGGAGTTGCGTTTCAGTGTGTTGTCTTCATGTGGCAGGGTGTTGGAGGCTAGATGTTCTAGCAATCTCGTTCCACTGATCAGAGCAGTAACTGAATGTGAAATCTAAGTGCAGTGGATTTTTACACACTCCCCCTTTTTTGTTTTTTCCTTTTCAGAAACTTGTAAGAAATGCTGCTTTTGGAAACTTCTTTGGCGTTATGGCTCTGTTTCAGTCTGGCCGGCTTATTAAGGTAATGTTACCAATGTTATGTTGTTTGTGGGTACTGGTTCTGGGGCTGTCTCAAGTAGAGAGAAGATCTAGAGAGAAAGGCTGGGTCATTGGCCAGCGGGTGAGATGGAACTTGAAGCATCAAGTTCAGTTAATTTCTTTTGCATTATCTGTAGACTTTTTGTGCCTTCTACATGTCTATTCTTGACTAGAATGTATGAACTGTGTCAGATGGTATAGGAGATTCCTAGCTCTCCTGAAAGGAAGGGATCTGTTGTCATATACAGCCAGAAAACACCATTTTGAGGAAAGCTGAGTGGCCTATCAGGAAGGAATTGTGTAGATTTCTTAGTACATGTAGACTTAAAGGTCTCAAGAGTGGATTATTACCTGAGCCTTCAGCTTAATCTTCGATGTATGTCCTCTGTTTTTGCCTTATCTTCCTTTCTAGGACCAGAAAGCTCTGCTGGAGAGCATCCAGCTTCTGCAGCAGCTGGCGCATCACCAAGCACACCTCAGAGATCTCCCTCGCAAAACTCTTGTTGACATCATGTCTGAGGTATAGTCACAACGTGGTGGGTGGGAGGAGGGAGGACTTTGCTTTAGAACTGCTTTTTCCTTTGTTAAAGGGGATGTGAAAGAGCAAGTTTAAACTGTGGGAGCTGTTTCCTATATCGTCTTTGCACAGATGCTTTTATTCTGGGAAGGATGCTGTTTAGCTTAATCTGATTTCATCATGGACAAACTCGTAGTCTGTTTTTTCCCAGTGGACTTGCTTGGGTGGTGCGTGAGACCCTCTGCTCTTTTGAATAGAAGCATGCTGGAAACTCTGGACAGCAAACCTTCTTTTTTATGTGCCAAGCCCAGGCCTAAGGTTGAATTTTGGGCTGTTGACAGTGAAAGGATGTAAGGATATGGAGTAAAGGAACTCTGAGTATATAGTAAAAGAAGAGAGTTTTTTTATTTCCTTCTCTTTTGTGGATATTGTGTGTAGATGTGAAGACCAACAGCATTAAATCAAAATTAAATAATGTTTTGTATGGCAGCATTCTATGTCATTTAGTCTTGATGTTAGGTTTAAGTATATTTTGAATCCAATCTTTCAGAAATACAAATTAAAGCAGTTTTTGTGCTTTTCTTATTTTATTGATAAAAACTTTGGATCCAGTTTTCTCTAAAACCATTGAACACAGTTGTTTTGGTTGCGTCACTGTGAAGACTGTTTCTGAAGTTTCCAGAACGCTGCAAGTTTTTAGTAAAATGCCCTACAATACAGATGTTTTAATATAATACACAGCAAGTTAGTAAAATGCCCTCATATGTTTCTCATACACTGTTACCTTGATTCCTGTTTAGGTTCCTGAAACTGTGTTTGAGGAAGTCCTGTTTGGCATCTTGCGAACTGACCTCGCTTCAGCCTTCACATCTCCAGAGAACCTGCACCTTTTGCTTGTGGGCATACAGAAATTCCCAAGTGTTCTGAAACCTAAAAATCTGAAGAAGCTGTTTGGCTCACCTACTGTTGTAAACGAGGAGAACATCGCCAGGTGAGTTCCAAAGTAAGAAACATTAAATGATATATTCTTGGTCTGTTGGCTAGCAGTGAAACATGTCTTTGATTCTGATGCCTGCCTGTATTTACCACCGCAGGTACTGTTAAGGGTTAGGTGCTAACTGTTATGCAGGTTCCTAAATTATAGCTCTGTTGTTTCTCCCAAGAGGCGCAGCCTGCCGTGCTCAGGAAATGTTCCGTGTCCTTCAGCAGGATGAATTTGGCCTTCAGCAATCCCCTCCCAGGCCAGATCTTGTGTTATGTTTTTTTCTTCTTCTAGACTTGTAGAGCTTCTGCAGAGTGCTGCCAAGTCTGAGAAGAAGGACAAGAAATTGCCCAGTGTAGTCTTTGATTTGCTACAAGTTTCACTGAAGGAAGGAGCCTTTGAACTGTTCTGGAAAGAAGGTGTGGAGAATGGGCTACTGAAGGAGAAATCGGGACCTGTGAGGTTTGTTTTAAGATACGTTGTTTGTTGATTTCCGTGTTACCCTCCTGTTTCTTGCCCCAGTCTTTCTGCTGCCCTGTGGTAGGATGGAGGACGTAGTTTCTCATGAACAATGTGAGAGCACTTGCTTTTGATTATTTAGGCATTCATGGGAAATTTTATAGGGAGCCTAAATCCAGGAGTTAGTAAGATTTCACTTAAATTGTGACATATAACAAATTTGAGGTTAAATTTATCTAGGACAGCAATGGACCTCGTTGGGCATAAAGGTGTCTTAAATCTATAACTTGCTCCTACAAAACTTGGCAGAGGAGCTGTACTGTCCCTTTCTAAGTGGCTGAGAGGGAGAGTCATTTGGCTTTGTGTGGTTTAAGAGGCACAGCTCCTAGTTCTGAACAAACCCTAGTTCTGAAATTTGTGTCTAATATTGCTGACCTTGTGCTTTGTGGGATGGACTGAGTGAAAATGCCCGGCTCTGTTTGGATTCTGACATGGTTTGTGTTTTTAAGTAGAATGTGGCTGTGGCTGACATCCTAGCAGTAGCTATTTCAGCTCTTTTTTGAAGTCTAGTACTGGATCTTTGTAGGATTATGTGAGTTATCTGTTGAGATGCATGCTGTATAAAGATGCTGCAAAATCCAGAATACAAATCTGTGAGTATTTTGAGGGAGCATAGTCTAATTTGGACCATAGCAAAGAAGTCTGTGGCCAGGTTTAAATCTTTTTTTATATCAAGAGTTTAAAAATTGTAGAGGTGCACCTATGAAAATTTTTCTTAGCATATTACATGAGTATCACAGTGAAAGAAAGCCATTTTCTAAGCCTGAGCAGTTGAAGTCTTGTTTTACTTTGCTTACGTAAGTACGAAAATACCCTTTGTATGCTCAAAAGTGTTGCTTTTTTAGCCTGATTTCCTGCAGAAATGAGTCTAGTGCTGTCTGTCTAATAAGTCCTGAGCCCACTGGACAAATCTGATCAAATTTGATAGCAGGTTGCTGTCAAAACTAAGTAAGTTGCTGTCAAAGCTAAGTAAATTTGCACAGTCAAAAATTTAAGTAAGTTTTATTAGGCCCGTAGAATTAAATCTCTGGGGAGAAGAGATCCAGAAAGTGTATTGAGGAAGGAACTGCTGCTGAGGACTCATCTGTTTCTAGGCAGCAGAGGACCTGCTATGGGGAGAAATTTTACAAACTATGCTAGTCAGAAGAAGAGTTTTGGGCAGCAAGATTTTTGAACACAGGATCCATGAGTTTTTAACTTCTGCCTTCCTGCATGCTCCATGTAGCCTGCCCCACCTCTTCTCTGTCTTATCCTTGAGTGTGGCTTTACTGCTGTGCCTCTGAGGGAATCTTCTTTGTTTCCACTCAGTTATATGTGCTACCGGCTGCTGGGCAGTGCTCTCCCCTTCTTGTCTCTGGATCAGCTACAGATGGTTCTCAAAGGGAAGGTGATGCAGCACTATGGAGAACACGTGGTAACCTCTCAGGTACGTCTTCTGAAAACCCTGAGCACAAGTACTAAAGACCCTGTCCTGGGCAGAGGTCCTCTCTGCCGTCCCTTTCTAGTTTCACACTGTCTTGTGTTAAAAAGGTTTTTGTAATTTTAGACCTTGCTTTACTAAGAGCGAGGTTATTGTATGGCTGCTGGTTGCAGTGGGCTGAGTATAGACTGTGTTTAATCATCATTGCCTATTTGTGTATTTTTGTTCAGACTTATTTTAAGGGTTTTGAAATTGTTCAGCACTGACCCACCTGCTTTCATTGATGTTTCTGTGAAAGCTCTAATGATGGGGGAAGCAGAGGAAGGGCAGCTCTCAGCATATTGACAATGTCGTGTGTCATCCTTTAACAGTCCTTTTTATTTTGTGTGTCCAGAAGCTCCTTTTTGTCTGTCGTTGTGCTGGGTGTTGCACAAACTTTTGAAGGCAAAGACAAAAAGGGACAACTCGTGCTTTTTGTTTATGTTAGTGCTTGTTCCAATAAGTACATCTGAGATTTGAGCACAGATTTTATTTGGGAATTGGATTTTGGAACTCCTCTGCCCCTTTCCCTCCTAGGAAGCCAACAACCAACACAGCCCTGAAATAAAGGGAGAAAGAATGAAAGAGGAATACTGATAAAAATAGGCTTTAGCCTGTCTTTATGTGGCAATGTAATCCTAAGCCTCCTCACGTGGACCCAAAAGTCATTGCCCTATCTTGGGAGGAATAGGACTTTGCAGCTTTTCTGTTCTGGTATCAAAGCAGCAACAGATGTACAGGTTTGCTCTGAAAATTAATGCTTACTGTGGTGCCTCCCTGTATGGACCAGCTTTCTCTGGGATTTATCCACTGACTAAGTTGCTGTCCCCTTTCTTGCTTTTTATGCTTATTACACAGTGAATTAGGCTGGATTCTTCCACGTACCTCAAAAATTTGTTAATTGAATTCCTGCCTGAAACATACAAATCCACTGAAGACAATGATTGACTAAATGGAGGGAGAAACCCCTAATATTGTTGGCGATGAAGAAGTAGACAAGATCTTAGTTTGAGTTTGTTGTTGGTTTTGTGGGTTTGTTTTGTTTTGTTCCTTGTCACCTGTTGTTTGTTTTGGAAAGCAAATACTATTATCTTGTCATTTCTTATGGAATTCTAGTGGTTGTTAGAGGTGGAACTAGACAGAGCTTGAATCTGATATTTACTAATGGTTATCTTCCTGAATCCACTTTTTTCAACAGGGGAGCAAATGAGCTTGATTTGCTTTTGTTGGTAGATGTCTGATGAAACCCCTGTTGTGAGTTGTTAGCCTGTTTACAGCAGTCTCTCCTGGAGTTTATCTCCCAGCTTTCATACTGATGCACAAGTATGGAGCTCTCCAACAGTGGAAGCAGGAGCTTGCTAAGTTGTGTTTTGTTTGATGTTATAATTGGATGCATTTGCAGTTAATGAGGAATTTATAGCCCCTTCATTTAAAAGAACAGTGCTTCCTAGACTTTAATTACTGTTTCTGCTAGGTCATTCTATTGATTGTGACGCTATACCAAACAAGTTGTTTTACTAATTTACAAAAGCTGCATTGCATTTTTTTTTTGAATGAAGCCACAGTTTGTCTCCTTCAAGGTTTCCCCTGTTACGCTTTTGTTTTTTTCCCAGAACAAATGAGTAGCATTGAAAACTGTGGGCTATGAAAGAACAGAAGGAAAAGTGAAGTGGGACATGTCCTGGTGGTCTGCATGCTGCTGGGTAGTATTCCAGGGCCAGCAGCGTGCCAGCTGTATGCCTTGTGGGTCAGTGGCAGAACAGGATAAGAGCACAAACCAGCAATGGTTTTTAGGTTAAACGTGTCAAGGCCTTCTCCTTTCAGAATGCCTCAACACTTCTGAGACACCAGGGAGTGGAGGTGAGGTTTGTTCTACCCGCTGTAGATCAGCAGGCTCCAGGGCTGCTAGATGAGACCGGAATTAATGTGGGGGAGTTTCCAAATGGAGTGAAAGTCTAAGGCAGATGATGTGAGAAACATCCTGGATTTTCACCCAAAATAAGAGCAGCTCAGCTGAGGAGCTTAGCTGCACTGGCCAGCATGCGGTCCAGCCTGCTGAAGCCTGACTGCGGGCAAGTCCAAGTTAGAGGATTGAAATTAGTACACGACAGGATTCTGTGGTTGCTTACGTGGGTTGCTCCTATGTGAGGAAGACCATGAGGTGAAACTGATGACCTGCTGTATGCCTAATGACAAGTGTTCAGGCACGTGACTTTAATGTACTCCGCAGTCAAATCCATAAAGTGATTAGTACTATATAGAGGCATTGCGACTCAGTATGAGGTTCCTGACCTGTTTGTTTGACTGTGTTTTTCAGCTTCCAGAAAGATTTAAGTTTGCTCCAGAAATGGAAACATACATAGACGAATTTCTGAACAGCTGTGATGACCCGGAGAGGCAGCTGGCAGTGGTGATCGGCTTCTCTACTCTCACCAATCAAGGCTATCCAGTGTTCTCCAGCTCTTCCAGGGTAGTCAGACACCTGCAGCCAGTGGCATTGCAAAAATACGTTGACTGGCTTAAAGACATGTTCCTCAGGCCTGACTTGGACTGTTGCTTAGACTTCTCAAGTAATCGACAAAAACAGAACCAGGACAATGTAAACATGTGAGTGTATAGATGATGCGCTTTCCTCTCCTTTTTCTGCTTTGTAGTTACCTGTAGCTAGCTGTGTGAAGTCTGGTTTGGGCAGCCAACATTTGCTGGTTCCCTTGCCATGAGTTGACAATTGTTGCCTGTTCTGTTTCTTCTGTCCCTGAAGGTTTAGCCCCAGCAGCTGACTCTCTTGCTGGGACAAAATTCAATTCTGCTAATAGGAGCAAACATAGTGAGAACCAGCCGACCTGACTAAAGCAGACTGGGTGACCAGAGAAGCCTTTTCTCTTGGTTTTTCTAACCCTGACAACTGCTTTGGCAAAAATTTCCAGTGACTTCCTTTTTCAATACAGATTCTCAAGCCTTTGTAGGAATTGTGCATCCCTTTTATTTGACTATTAAACTGGCCTGAGCGCTCTCATCTCCTTGGCCCACAGCAAAGCACCTGCTTCCATGTCTCAAGAGCAGCCTGTAAATACCCTTGATAGGCATTTGTAGCAATTTCTAGCTGGGAAAACTTCCCAAGAGAAAGTTGTGACCTCCTTGGTGCTGCTGCTCGCTGAATACCTGCAACTTGATGCTGTGGGTGCTGTGTTACTTGTGGGAACCTCTTCCAAAGAAGATGTAAGCTGTTAAAACAGTATGTCTGTGTGCTGCTTGTGCACCTGTAAGCTCACCCTACTGACTACTGCAATTCTTGAAGTGCTTTTTGCTAAACTGCAGTACCTCAGTGGGATAAACAGGCTGTTTTGCTTAGTAAAAAGGGAACTTGGGAAGATTACATCTCTTCTTCTGTACCTGTTTTTTTCTTACTGTGTATCTTTGCCATCTGTACCATAAAGCCTCTAAGTATCTGAAAGTCATATCTTGCTGCAGTGGGTTGTGTGGTTTGTGTTTATTTCGGGGTAGTATTCAAACTACTGATTGTGTCCACTTCCTTATTGAAAGAGCACAACACAAGATTGCTCGATTAAGAAAATGGATCATCCATCGACTTGCTAACATCGTTGAAAGTCAAGTGAAAAAAGAAGAGAGCCTTGTGATGAACATTTCCAGGTGAGAATGATTTAAAGGCTTAATGCTACATGTGCTTGGGATAATTCTGTTTAGCTCTATAGCAGTATTTGAGTAAGCTGTCTCCATGACACTAGGGAAATTCAGTAGTGACAATATTCCATAACATAAATCCTTGAGGACACTAGGTCCTGTTTTCTAAAATACCTTCTGCAAACTTGGACAGACTCTTATCATAAGTAGTTCAGGTGCTTAAAATCACCGTAGTCCCATTTGTTTCCAGTAAAGTTTAGGTTCATGGTTATCTAGACTGCTTGAAGATATTACTTGTAATCTTTGCATCAGACCTTTATCTGTCAGTTTAAAAGTCTTGAAGAATATAACCCAAATCTGAAATCTTGAGTATTGTATTGTGTGACCTCGAGTGTTGGCACTTCACTTGTGAAGTCCTGAGCATCCTTCTCTCTTCTTTACCCTGTGTACCTTGAGGAAAGGGTCATCTTGTAAATAGTGACTTTTTCCAGTGCTTGGACATCCTTGAATAAAAATGTGGTGAATATCTGGTGCTATTTGGTTTGCACACATGGGCTGATTGTATTATGACCAAGCCTGCTTTTAATTTTGTTCTTTCTGTCCATTCTAGGTTTTGCTTATTCCATGCTTTCTTTGACGCTAAGAAAAAGACTTCCCAAATATGTGAGGCAAATGTCCTTCCATCAGAGCCCTTGGATAAACAGACTCATGCAATGGCAGAAAACTACTTCTTTGGGTAAGGATTTTGCTTGCGCGCTTTAAGCTTGGAAATCTCTTTTTTTCTCGTGAGGATCAGCCTGCGAATGGCAGGGCAAGAGGTTTGGGATTGTGAGCTGCTATAGGAGCATTTATTTGACTCCAGGACCAGGGAATGACCTTTTTAAAGGAGATCCTAGACAGATTTCCCAAAGATTGTTAAATTTTGTTGAACAAAAACATAATTTTGCATGACAAACCTGCTGAGTACGTGTGTGATGATTGGTATAGAGTTGCTGCTTCTTGTTTTCATTACCACTGTGGCAAGGTAGGAGTGGAAAGACCCAAAAGAGAGTTGGTGGGGTTTTGTGGGTTGCTGTTGGCTTTCTGTCCACTGTGCATGTGAGCTGCTGATGGCTCCACAGTCCTCTCTGTACTAAGGCAGATGGAGTTGGTAACAGTAGATGCTTTTAGATGACTGTCAAAGCTGGTTCTTCAACCTCAGTAAAGGGAAAGCAGAGGACACAGAAAGGGAAACAACTAAGAATAATTGTCCTTGGGGCACCAAATGTGCTTGGAGACACCAAGACAGTGAGCTGTACATTATTGTACTTGAATACATGCATGGGTTGAAACTTAGGCCCTGTGAACCTCTGTTGCAATAAGTGACCTGAGCTCTGGGATAAGAGTGCTCTACCAGTGGGTGTTATTTTGGAATGTGTGAGAAGGCCATCTGGTTCCTCTGCCAGTAACATGAAGGCTGTTTTTCTTTGCAGATTACTTCAGACTTTAAACACCTTGACTGTTTTGGGGGATACAGCAAAGGCCGTAGCTTTGAGGGAGAAGCACATCCATGGTGTGACTGCAGATGGGAAGCTGTGGATTTTTCTTCTTGTTGAGTATACCGACAAGCTGCTTTCCAGTGAGCATGTCAAACCTGTGAAGCCTTTCACCAAGGGACAGAGGGATGCCTGGGAGAGGTAAGATTGGGCCAGTAAAAGAGAAATTGTATTCTTTCATACTTCTGCTGCTGTTCTGGCCACTGTAGCAGAGCTGCTTCACAGCAGTGGCAGTTCTGTTTCTTCCCTTTGAGTATCCAGCACCTGTGGCTAGGTTTCAGGATGCCTTTCTGTTTCTCATCACCCCATTCCTTTCTTCCTGTTCCATCTGCATGTTACCTATATGTAGGTGGCCATGTCCTTTTCTATTTTTGCTCATAATCCCTGTCCAAACCGTGATTGTAACTCTATTAATCTTTTCCTCTTATAATGTCTGTATTACTCAGTGACTCTTTTCTGTTGCTCTTTTCTGAGCCTAATTTCCCATAAAGGCCTGTGCCTTGGCTGTGTTAGGAATCTAGCCTGTGCACAAGCATAGAGGTTTTTGTAAGCCACACAAGGTGAGATGCTGTTGTTGGGTTAAGATTGTATACTGTGTGTATGTCCAAGTTCAGTAAATTAAATGTTATATGCAGAAAAAGATACTGTAAATTGGGTCATGTTTTTAGTCTGATCATAAGAGAGGATTTGCTGTTGTAATTGTGAAAGACTCCAAAGGATTTCTTTCTTCAGAACACTCCAGTCTGTGAAGAACCTGCAGAAGAAAGAAAATAAATCAGACAGTGCCAAAGTCGTTGCTTTCCAGCAACTTCTGCTTTTAATGGCCATTCATCTTTTTAAGGTAAGACCTCTGAAGCATATTTGAGTGTAAAACGGGCTGATAGCTGGGCTTTAGAACACTGAGCTGGGGAGTTTCTTTGTGTCCAGAGATCCAATCTTTTACAGCCTCTGGCTTCTAGAAATGGGCAATCGACAGCTAATAAACTGTGATTCTTGCGCTGACTGTAGACAACTTACAGGGGCAAAGCTTGACCTTGAGCATTAGTTTTGCCCTTGATTTGCTGTTGAGTGGAGCAATTTTTGCTTAGATTCATATTTTCTTCTGCAAAGGGGTGGTTGTAGCTGATTTTAGTATCTGTACCGATTTAGAGAGCTCCTTAGGTTTGGGGTGTATTCCTTCTGTTGCTGTTGGTTGTGGGGAATTCAGAGCGGATGTTTACTGTCAGCTTGTGATCAAACAGAATCCGTCTGAAACAGTGGATGTTCTGAGTGACCTTCTGAGCTGCACAGAGAAGGCATTCAGCAAAGAACCTAAGAAGAAAAAGACTGGTGAGTCCTTCCTAACAGAAAGAAATGGAGTGAGATTGTTAACGGCCTGTCAAAAGACAGAAGATGGCAGTTCTGCGTTAGTGAAGCGCTCTGACTGCATTGGTTCTGGCTGGATGCACTTATCCCCAAGAGAATCCACTCTCCTCCATTCTCTGCTCTCTCTGAATCTCTTTTCTCTTGCTCCAGCTCTCTAGCCACATCTCCAGTGGGTTGTGTTCCTGCCTCTTAAAGGATAGGTGGGCTTCAGAGCTGGCCATTGCTCAGATGAACAGTGTCCAAGGGAGTTCACTGTCTTTGAATCCCTGTTCTGTGCTGGCCAAGGGTTTGACTGAAGTGGTGGTATCTCTCTGCCAAGCAAAGCTGTGGGCTCTCCTAACAGCTGGCAGGCCAGAAACTTGCTCCTTTCAGAGCTTGAGTTCTGGGCAAACTGAATGTGTCCTCTGTGTAGATACTGCCTGTTTGCTGATTTAGGCTATTCCTCATTTAGGGCCTGCAGAGCAAGGTTTGTAACTTGCCCAGAAAAGAGCCCGGCGTGGTCTTTTGACTTTCCTCTCTAACTGTGGTCTTGTTGTTCTCCTTAAATCCCTGTGTAAATAAAAATCTCTGTGAAAATAAAAGCTGGAATGCTCTGGTGACTTGGTCGTATGTAGATCAGGATTCCCAAACTTTCGGACTAATGGACCAGTTTTGAATGTCAGCGCTTCTCATGGGCTGCTGTGACTCCTGATTTCATTGGAAATGCTATAAAATGTATATACCTTTGCTGACTAGCGGCTGATTGCTTCAATGCAGCCGTGTAAGTGTCACCTAATTTGCAGAACTGCTAATCTAAGTAGTGATTTAATGAATAGTAGGTTTTGTTACCTGGTAAGGCTTTGCAGTGGCCTAAAGATGATGTCAAGCATGTTTCTTCCTACAGTTAGTAGCCTTCCAATGCAACTACAGTCTTTAGCTTCACACTTGATTATTTCTGCTCTGTGTTGCTGAATGAGTACTTCTAATAATCAATCTGCTACTGATACTTCAGCACAGTGGTTTTTCCCCTTCCTATCATTGATTATTTGTTCCTGTGCAGACAATGCAGAGCCAGGATGGGTTGAGGTGATGGTGGAAATCCTTCTCTCCCTCCTTGCTCAGCCCAGCCTACTCATACGTCGGATTTCCAAGAGTGTGTTTGTACGGATATGCCCTAATCTGACCAAGAGGGGCTTGCAGCTGATCCTGGATGTAAGTGAGGCACTAGTAGGGCATCATACTGTTAACCTGTCTTGTTCCTAACAGATACATAAACATGTCTCTATTTTCGGATTAAATAAAAGCCTCTTCGATTTAGAAAATGTCTGACACTGTGTGCTACTGGATTTTATGTGTAGCTTACAGAGAGGTAGGTTGGTTGGTTTTGTTTTATGGGAGCCTGAGACCTGCTAACTTTAAACTGTGTTCTTTGGTAGTTTACCAGTTTATATAGCTGGTAGATTTTATATATGAGTGTAGATGGTAGCAACTACTTTTTTCTAGAAAGGTTAAGTGTAGAGTTGCTAAAAATGACACTGAAAATCTGAATTGGTCGTACCACTGGGTAAGGTGGTGTCTTCTGAGAGAGTAGTGTGTGGATTGCAAAGGTGAGCTGTCACGTACTTTGTATGATGAACCTAACACTTCATTTGTAACAAATCAAAATG
Organism: Psophia crepitans; assembly: GCA_013399095.1. NCBI lineage: Eukaryota > Metazoa > Chordata > Aves > Gruiformes > Psophiidae > Psophia > Psophia crepitans. Next base: position 495,981 of record VWZZ01004730.1, read on the forward strand.
TGTGATGTCACCAACCTCTCAGTTTTCTCCACCTTTTTTGTTTCTTATAGAAAGAACTCAGCATGTTAACAAAGATGATATTATAAGCCAGAAAGTTGAATGCCTTTACTTAATATTTTGTTATTCAGCTGTCTTACCGTGCTGAAATTGCTGTCTGTTGTACACAAGAACTGCATCCAAACAAAACACTGGAAAAACTACAAGTCCCTCTTTTTTGCAGGTTCTTGACCCTTACCAAGAGCAAAATGAAGAAAGCGCTGTTGTTGTGATGGAAGAATCAGACAAAAAGATCAAATCTGCACAGCACACGGTAATTGATGTGCCATTGCCAGTGACAAATACTCTTCAGACCTTCACTGTTTAAAAAATAATGTTTTTCTTGATCTGTGCTAATAGACGTAATTGCATTTCTCTGTCTTGAGTAAAAAGGCTGTTGCTCTATTAACATTTCTTTTAAAAGAGCGACACACAAATGGCTTGTTGGAAGTGCATGTTTATTAATCTCCTGGCCTTGAAGGAAAATGCTGTTGTAGGTATGGCGGTTTGAATAGTTGCCTTCCTGAGAACAGAAGACTGCATCCTGCAATTAGCACAGGCGTCTCTGTTTTGCAGCCACAGACTGAATTGTTGCTGTGATGCACAGCCATCTGAATTCAAGATGCGGGATTTTAAGAACTGAAGAGATTCAAGTCACAAAGTATTACAAGCATTAGCAGAGAGGAGAGTCAGATGAGGGCTGTTACTTCAGATGTTCCTTGGAAGCCTCTTTTTGAGACTCATTTAATATGACAGTGAAGTCTGTATTATGTTCTGCTTTTAGCTCTTGTGAAGACCTGGTATCTTCTTGTCTGAGGGGTCTTTCCTTAAATCTGAGGGCTGAAAATAGGGCAGTGGGGTGAGGGGAGGTTTGAGTTTTTATTTTGAACAGTGACACAGCAGAGAATTTAGTGGAGCCTGAGGAAGCGGTGCGGTCAGGAGATGGACTTTTCTTCTTCAGGACAAGGAAGGAAGCGAGGACTCCTCGGATGAAGATGACACCGAGGAGGAGAATGACAGCGGAGATGAGGAAAAGGATGAAGAAGTTGATGATGATTTTCGCAGTCAGCTGATGAATGTTCTCCAAGCAGGGAATGCATTGGTACGTTTTCGGTGCCTACCGCGATACAGATACCAGGAGGTTTGTGGTGGTGAAAGATTCTCTAAAGTCCCCATCCTATCTGAGCTCGTGCAGTGATAACCCTGCAGTCATCTTTGTATGGCATTTGAAGCAGGTCCGGATCTTCAAAGCAAGCTGTGGGAATAAGTCCCTTGTTCTTTTCATTATTGTTAGTGTGTCTCGAGTGCTTTCGCTGGTCCAGTCTAGCCTGATAGAGCTTGTATTCCTGCCCCTTATAAACGCTATTAATGTGAACTGAAGCCCTGAGATCCCTTTATATGGTGCCTGTGTGGAGGAGTGTGATCCCTGTAGGCCACTCTGGAGACTTCTTGTAGCAGCACTGAGCATGGTTTCATGATTCCTGTAAAGGCTACAGACAGATTAGCATATTAACCTCTTACTGAAAGAGCAGCGGCACAGAGGGAGTCAATGTCAAAACCTCAGCCTCTTCCCTCTCCCAGTCCTCTGTGCATTAGTTCTGTGGAGCCAGGATTACCTGATAGGAAACATGAGATAGATTTCTCATGGGTCTGAGCGTCTGGTTTCCCTCCCCATGTTGCTATTCTGCGTCTAGATGTAGCTACATCCCTCCTGCGGGTCTGATCTTGGCTGTGGTTCTGTCCCCACTGCCTGTTTGAAATACGTGAAGTGTTATTTTTCTATTCTGAAAACAAAAGGGAAGCGATGAGAGTGATGAAGAGCTGGATGATGAAGCTATGATGGCTCTTGACAAGAACATCTCAGCCCTTTTTGCGGAGCAGCAGAAACGAATCCAGGCAAAGAAGGATGAGAAAGACAGGATGCGGAAGGAGAAGATCCTGCGAAGGGATTTCAAGATTAAGGTGGGAGATAAGTGCTCCCTGTGAAGACCTCTGGCTCGCTAGCATGTTAGTTGTAGCCTACTGCATGCTATGAGCTACCTAACACTAAACAGCTTGGACACTGCTGTGTGTCATAAGCTCCTTGGAGGTTGGGACTGGATTGTTCTGGCTTTGTACAACACCTGGCACAGCAAGATCATGGGGGCTTCACATACCTACTTCAGAACAAGAGGACTGTGCTATCAAAAAGTGAACCAAAGTTTCCATTTGCTGATCTGAAATTGTTCAGTTCATTAGATCCTTCCCTGTGCCTGCCATTTTTTGTTAACAGGGCAAGCTTGATGTGCCTTAGTGTGCCATGTGTAAAATCCCTCTGGTAACTTTGCTATGTAAGCTGGTTTTTTGGGTGGTTGTGGTCATAAACCCAGGAGGATTATGGTTAACACCCCCCGGTTATTTGTAACTGTAATACTGACTTCAGGCCGCCTGGTGTCAGCATGGACTGTGCAGGGTGCTCCGGCATCCAGGGACAGCTCCAGCCACTCACAGAAACGTCTGGTGTCAGGTTAGCCAAGGTGAGGGCTGAATGGTGTAGTGAGCCATCAATTTTACTGCGTTTTCGTTCTGATGCTGTGCTATAAGAGGCTGACTTTATGCTAATGTGCTGCCTGGAAGTCGGAGAGGGGCTTGCAGGGGTGAGAGCTCTCGGTCAATGGTGCTAAGAGAGATCTGTAGCAAGTTATAGTGTCTGCAGGTCTGGCGAGGTGGCAGCTATTCTCACATAACTGCCATTTCTAAATGGCATCACTGCACAGAATAGGCTGAAGTCAACAGAAAGCCTTTAATCTTCAGTTTCAAATTTTTTAATTTTCCGTTTCTCATGCCCTAGCAGCACAAATGGTAACAAAAGGTGTACAGATCTCAGTTGCAAATAGTTTTCTTCAGCCTCCTCCAGTTGCTTTGTAGCCCTCTCCAGTCTGAAGGAGCTGCTCTGGGTAGATCCATCATGTTTCCCTGTCTGCATTAGTTCTCGTGTCAATAACTCTGTTTGCAGGTGCTGGATCTGATTGAAGTGTTTCTGGCTAAGCAGTCAGAGAACCCCTTGGTGTTTGACATCATTGAGCCCCTGCTTCGGGTGATTGAACAATGCATGAGCTCGGACTCTGACAAGCAGGAGGTTGACTTCCTCCAGAAAACAGCCAATATCTTCAAGTAAGTCTTCTTAGTCCTCCAGATAATAGGCAGTGACTTTTGATAGACACCAGTGGTGTTGATTGAATCCCTGAAGCACACGCACGCAAGGAAGAAATTAGGATCTAGGTTTTCTAGTCTAAGGGACTTCAAGCGTCAAACCTACTTGTAGGTGGAAACCTTAAGAACAAACGTTGGTATTGCAGGCACGGTACCATGTCACTAAGTATCTCCACAGGCCTCTGACCTCTGAGCCAGACCATGCAGCAGGTCCCTAGGTGTGCAGAGCCACTGCTGTGGCTGGAACAAAACTCCCAACAAACTATTATTGAGACAGGCAGAGTGCAAATTCTCTTTGTTCACAGCCAGAAGTGGGGCATGATACAGGCCAGACAGACATAATGCACTGTGTGTGACATGAAGTATCTGCTGTACACCGCTCCCTGATGTCCCCGGCACTGCTCTAAAATATTTTCAGCACTGCTTTCTACCCCCTGGTGAGAAGCAGTCTACAGAAATGGGGTTTGAGGCAGAGAACCCCCTTTGGGAAAGATTGAATCTCTGCAGGAAAGTTGACTGGTGCCTAAATAGGTGTCTGGAGGCAAAGAGCAGTAAGTTTCCTCACCCTTCTTGCCACAGCAATGACTGGCTCTTTTGCTGCCCACAGCTAGCACTGTTTTTGTTCACGTGTTGCCCTGAGCCCAGTGGTAAAGGTTCATAGCCATCTGTTTCCCAGAGCTCTTTCTGTAGGTAATGGCTTTGAGGTTTGGTTTTAATGCTCTTTCAGGAACTCGTTGTGCCGAATGAAGCAGTACTGCAAGAAGGTGGATGCCCTGCAAGAAGATTTGCATGCTTTTGTGGAGAGGCTTGTGAAGAAAGCCTGCAAGCACACTGACTCTTCAGTGGCTCTCTATTATTTCAGGTGAGTGTTACAAAGAAGCATCTCTACTTGACGCTGTGACTGTGGCTGGTCTGTTAACAGGCATAGTGTTGCACGTTAAAAATGATTTGGAGGAATGAGAGACTTGATGAAGGCTGGGTGCCAGCATCTGTGTCTTACATGAGGACTAGTCATCCTGAGGTCTGAAGCATTTTCAAACAGATGTCCAATTTTTGGTGATCATCTTCTATGGGCTCTGTGTTACAGAAATGGCCTGGTACAGCTTTGCTGATAGTGATCAGAAGCACTTCCCTGAGGCTTTATCCAGAAGCAACGATTCAGTGTCAGGATGAGTGTAATTTATAGTCCATCTGAAATGATACTCTGTTTCCCTGTCTCTATGATAGCATGATGAGGACAATAATGATTATGGGTCCTGACTGTATGTACCGGTATTCACTCCTTTGCCACTGAATACTGGTGAATGAGGATAAGGCATTGTGTGTTTATTAGGAAACACGAGCAGTCTTACTGTTTCCTGGTGAAAATGGGAGTGCCATTTACCGGTAGGCTCTCTTGTGACTTGTAGCCAGTTTCAGGAAGACTTTCATACTCTGTCTGGGACTTCTCAACACAACTGCGTACGCAGTGGGTACCATGTTGCATGGTCAACCTGGTGCCATCGGATAGTGTTGGCTCTGCAGCACACCCGGCCCATCACTGTGCAGGAACCGTGGTACTTTCTGGCACCACAGGGCTGGCTGTGTGTGCTGCATGGTTCCCTGACAGCCTCCCGACAGTCCTGAGTGCAGCCGTGTCCGGTTAGTACAATATTTCTGAAAAGCAGCAGACCGACCGCACGCTCTCTCAATTGCTCTGCCCAAGTTCTCCAGGCATGCAGCAGCCTGGGCTGAGGGGCTGCACTGCAGGGCTGGCTGAGTTGTGCAGGCTCTGAAACCCGGGGTGAATGCAGGATTCCTCGAGCAGCACTGCTCAGAACTGATAGCAGGCAGCAGGAGCTTGAGGGAGCCGGGCTGGTAGGGGTGGATGTCTGTGACTGCAGTGACACATAATAAAATGATGCAGTCTCCTAAGATTTATTAGTCTTTAGATCTGGCAGGAGCAGGTTATACTGAGAAAAGGGGCCCTCTTGGACTCTTTAACCCCCTTGGTATAGAATAAGGTGTCTGCATCACTTGGCCCCTGCCCTTGGGTGGCTCTGCAGTGGCACCTGACACTGTGGTAATTGCTGTGTTCACCCTTTTTCCTTTTCTTTTCCAAGTGCCTCATTATACCTGCTCAAAGTGTTGAGAGGAAACACGCCTGATAAGTCATCAACTCCTCCTGCCCCTCTGCCAGAGAAGCAGAGCACCACCATCCCTCAGGCTGCCCAGGTAAGACAGCAGGCTGCTCTTGAGGCAGGGTTTTTTGCGAGTAAAGTTGCATTACCCCATTTCACTGAGTGGGCCTTGTTTATTCAGTCTCTCTGTTCCTGCTGCCTGCAGATAACCTGTCTACATGATTTCTGTTCTGTAAAGCTGTCACATTCCCCATCTTCTGGCCCTCATCCTCCTGCCTGTGCAGTGCCTGCTTGCCCGTAGCCACCAGGGGCTGCTGATGGACAGTGGATCCAGGTTAATTGCCTAAGAAGCCTAATGTTTATTTATGCTTCTCTCCTGACTGACTTGTTATTTTCTCCATTAACCTCTTGGCAGTGACTCTCAGCTCTCTTCTGGGAGGGTGCTGAGGAGCAGGGAAGCACAGGGCAGTGGTGGGTAAGAGTGACCACATACCTCTGAGGTGTGGGCTGAGTTATCTCAGGGTGAAGAGCATCAGGGAGCAGCCCTGATTTCGGTGGTAGTCGTTTGCAGGGAGACTCTCGATCTGGTTGTGCTGTGGGTGTCTATTACTCAGGGAGCCTTACTGTCTGGTTCCCTTTCACCTGCTCAAATTCAGGTCTCTGGATTTGGTGACCCTGTATATTGGGCAGCCCGGTCCAGTCAGCTCCACTAGAAACCTAGCAAGTAGTGTTTCACCAGCTAGCTTCATACTTGCCTCTGAACCTCAGAAGTTGTTTACAGGAATTAGTACCTTAATTCTATTTAAATTTTGTGGGGGAGGAGAATAAACAGGGCTACCTCATGACAAGGATGCACCTGGAATTTACACACCGAGATATTATTAGCAGCTGAAAACATAGCCAATGTTCCTAAGGCTTAGTGAGAGACTGAGAGCGTTAATCCAAGCAGCTCTTGTTCTGTGCTGGGCCTTTCTGGAAAGAAAAACACAGTGGGAGATCAGTGGGGAATATAAACAATGTCCTTGATGTTGAGGCTAGCTGCTTCACAGCATCCTTGTGCAGCTTCATGGGGAAGGCTGTTATTCCTGCAGGAGCAGAGCTGTGGTCTTGACCAACCAAGGACACAGCCAGCAGCTGAAGTGAGTGGCTGGTTTGAGGGCGGTGACACAGTTCAGTTTGTGTGATGCTGCTGGTGCTGATGTTGTGTTGAGGCCAGGAAGGTTTTGCAGTGTGAACCAGAGATAAAGGTGTGGTGTGTTCCCAATGAGCATAATCTGGAGCTTTTCAGTAAACAGCAACATGTGACAGACCCTATGTGAAGGCCAAATTTGTGGAAAAACCTTTTACTACTGAAGAAATTTTTTACAGTAAACATCTGCATGGGAGGCAGAATAATTTTTTTTTCCCTGCAGATGTGTATTAAGTATAGACACTTCACTAGGAAATGGGTCATGTATTTCAAGATCCATCTCCCCTGTTCTGCTCTAGCCTGTGTTCAGCTGCAGTAGCAATGTGAGTTTGACCTGAGAATGGGACACAACATTAACATGGCTTTAACTTCCTACATGGCCTTGGGAAAATTGCCTGTGCAGAGGTTTGCAAAAGGCCTGTCCACTATTGTGAGGATCACAGCTTTGACCTCCTGAGCCTTACGTTTTCTTTCTTCCCAGAGATGTGCTTCCCTGGCAATATGAGAACAGTCAGGAATGTCAGGATGTGGTGCTCCACATTTGGCTCTTCAGTCACTCCTGGGATGTTAGTTTAAATCCATATGGCCTGTGCAGGTCTCAGCTGGCTGCTGCACATCTGGGTTTGTAGTTCCCCACCAGAGGGGGATATCAGAGCATTTACATAGTTCCGGGATTGCTGGATCCCTGGTCAGCGCTAGGGCTTGCCTGCTGGGTACCTAGAAATTCTGGACAGAGCTGCTGAGTGGATATAGATCTAGATATCTGCATACATTAATATCTACAGATTCAGATAGCTCAACAGCTGAGGACACCATGTGCACAGCACAGCTGCTGCAGGATGATCTTTGAGTGCTCTGTGAACCTAATATGTGTTAGGCAAGCCCACCAAGTACAGCCCCCGTGCTACACCACACTACATGCAGCATACGTAGTCTTTCTAGAAAGCTGTGCGGCCCTTCACTGACATGGTCATTCGGCTGTCAGTATGTGGGACAGCATGTTTGGGGCCTGCTTTGTTGTTTCTTCATGGTTCTGTGTTGTGTCTTGTGGGCCTGCATCATATAAACTACCCAAGATTATCCACTTGCTGGAAAAATCTATGTGCACTGGTCAAAATTAATTACATCATTGCTGGTGGTTCATCCTTGTGTTTCACTGGAAAATTTTTCGCTCTTTCCTTGTAGCTTTTGAGCACAGGTGGTTTGGATATGGAGAGGGTGACTGCAATATATCGTCAAGCGCTGACACAATTCTTGACTAAACGGAACACTACCCTTACAAGCTCCATGTTCCATGATCTCTTCAAACGCTTCCCGGTAAGTGTTGCTGACTGTGTGATATGTTATCTTCTGGTGGCTACAAAGTACAGTTGTAATTCTGGGGAAAAGTAGGGAGAAAAACTTCCCCACGTTATTGCGGACCTTTAAAACTGCTGTAAGGTTTCCTAGGATCTTTACCTGCTCAGACTCTTAATACTGTAATAAACTGCAGAACACCAGGTTCTCGTTTTTCGTTTGAGTTGGGATACTGCATGGAGAATATAGATGAACAGAAGGCTGCTCTTTAAAGCATAGCCTAAGAAGCTCTAATTTTTACCAGTATTCAAGACAATGTGAATGAGCAAGGTTTGCACAAAGGCAGAAGGGGCCAGCTTGTTTAAACAGCTAATGTCACTCCTCTCTGGCTTTGCTCTGACTGCTTGCTCAGTTTCTCAGTGTTCTTCCAAGAAGGCTGTAGAGTGTAGAGTCTAATTGGCATGTAATCTGCAAGCCGGCTGTTCACAGTGTCAGTGTCTGAAATGTTTGAGGTGTTTCCTACAGACTTGACCTATGCCTTGAGCTGGTCGGGGCTATGAGGACAGACAGTCTTTAACAAGCAAGCCTTGGGTTTGAATGTCATACAGTTTTTCAGGGATTTTTGGGTCAGAGTGAGGTAGAGACAGTTGCCAGAAACCCTTTCTCAACGGCTTCAACCTTTTAGAATCGATGTCCGATGGGAGGGTGGAGGAGACATAAGTTTGCGTAACTCGGGGAAGATGCTTTACAACTCTGAGGGAATCTACCCAGGAGAGAGTTCTTTTGCATCTCAGGTTCCTTAGGACACGAGCCCTCCGTGCCACTTTCATGAGTTAGTGAAATAGGGGGAGGAGAAGGGTTGTGTGCTGCCCACAAGGACAGCAAGCTTAAGATCCCATCTGCAGGTTTCTTGAGCTTGTGGATTCCATGTGACTCTTCCTTGCAGAAATGTCTTTTAAAATCTTTCCCTTTCAGGTAATTACAAAGGTAATGATATACACAGGTACTGACCTGTTTAAAGCTGGGCTTTGCCCACTTGCTAGAGCTGTCTATTCTTTTAGTAGTCGTCTTACCCCCCAAAAGAAGCCATTTTAGATGGTGTGGTTGGAATAACCAGCTGCACAGTATGTCAGTGAACTGCGCAGCAAACTGCTGTCCATGCTTTGCCAGGGCCGTACCTTCCAGTGCCTGACATTAGAGGTATACCTGTAAAATATTTGCAATCCAGGTGCTTTGTCATTTCATGTGCCCCTCAATTTGGAAATATTTTGCCTATAAACATAGAAATTGGCAGATTAGGTCAGAACAGAGCTTGATCGAGCTCTGCTGGAAATTACCTCTCTAGAAAGGTTGTTTTGATCAAGACTCGTTGCAGGGGACAACTTCAAGATAACCTGTCTCCAGGGAGACTTTACTCCTGACACAGTTGTTTCTGGCTCTTCTACCGTGTGGGTTGAGATCTTCTCCCAAGCTCTGACATTTTCCAGTCTAGCTCAGCATGTTCTCCTTGGCCTCTGAGACTGTTCCTCTGCACGAAGTGAATGCCTACGTAAAGTATCAGGCAGATGCAGACTTAAATCAAGAACCAGCCAGGACACAGGAGGTGAAATCTTTGCCTTATTTTTTCAAGTTCAGAGTTTTGCTGCTGATTTTTTGTGATCAAGATTTCACTCAGGGCTGGTGTGAGCAAAGCTGTTAATTTTCAAATAAGCTGTTGCTGATCTCTGGGCATTTTTTCTTTCTTGTGGTATTTTCTTTTGTGTAAAATATAGACTGTTTTTGCTTGAAAAACAAACCTGTCTGTCAGCAAACCAGTAATAAGAGACTGGATCTTTCTTTGTTACAGATCATGTGTAAACCACTAGTAGATACTCTTGTCAAGTTTGTCACAGCAGGAGCCAGGCAACATCAGCAGGTAAGATGGAAAGCAAACAAACAAAGCTGTATTAAACAGTCAATCGGAGAAGTCAGTTAATCACGGCAGCTCAGATGATGCTTAGTATGCTTATTGCTGCCTTTAGGGCTGCCCAGTTTTAAGAAATGGGCTTCCCAGGGGGGAGAGCTCTTACAAATACTGCCTCACTGCTTCAGGTGTGTGACTGAAGTTGTGGAAGTAGCTTATGTATTCACAGTCACGGGGGCTCTTTGGTAGCATCTTTTATAAAACTGCCTGCAGCTTTCAGGGTCAAGGCCTGATTGTTGTAGGGGTTGCCTTCAGTCACTTACTCCTTGATTGCTTTCTTATTGGCAAGATGTTCCTCTGTATTAATGCAGCGCGTTGTAATCCTTGCCTCCTAATGCTAACTCAAGGTTAGCGTCTTGAGTCTATTCTGCGCCTTGCCAGCTGTCCTGCCTTTTCTAGGCCATGCGCTTCTGTGTCTAGTGTAAAACCACCTGTACTATAGATCCGATTTTTGATGGTTGATTGCATGTGCCTGACTAACGCAAAATTAGAGGAACCTTATCAATAAAACATTGCAGGGTGACTGCACAGCTCACTGTTGGATGAGCAGGGAATGAGCTCTGTCTGGATTTTCACTGCGGTGGGGGTGCCTTCCACGCAGTTCCTAACCAAAACCCCTTTAGGCCAATAGCACCGTGGCTCTGACTTGCCCACTCCCTCGCTGTAACATGCATCTTCCCCTGCAGAAGTGCATCCTAGATTGACTTTTCTGTTTTGTAAATACCTGTTTTATTGTTTCTGATCATTGGAGGGAATGTGAAGGGCTAGGTGTGTGTTTACTGTAAGGCTGCTTTACATTGTCGGTATAAATTGCATTTCAGGCACTTTTACCCAACAGGAATTAAACAAGAACAAAAAAAAGAGTGAGTTTAGCTATTGGCAATATCAGTGGATAGAAATAAGGATGTGTTACACAAATAACAAACAAATTAATTGTAAGGCACATACTTGATCCTATCCTCAGGAGACCAGAACAGCAGCATCCCAAGCAGACAGCTTCATTTATGTGGGTATCTTTGATTCCCCACAGGGAATAGCATTGCCCTCCTTTCAGGGCTTCCACAGTTATCTGCTCAAGCTTTGTTTCCAGCGCTTGTTTTATCTGTGGGTGGGAGGAGTAGGGGAGGATGTGCAGCATGCTGTGTGGGAGAGACCGGATAGAGACCGTGGATATACCGCTGTTTAAACAAAGGCAACATGGAGGGTAAGCTGTGTAAAGCCTGTGGAGTTTGGAGTTGTAGCTTTATGTTTTTTGGAAACGCTTCTTTTTCAGAAATTCTGGCTTTGCTTCACCACATGTCCAATTTGCCAGGCTTTCAATTAAACTTTCCTGCTGATTCTCAATGCAAATGTACTTTGGGTGGTATCCTCGGGGGCAGAGTAGAGGGCAAGCTGGATGGGTGTATGTTGCAAAGCAATGTTGTGGGAGAAGCACAGGAATAACTTCTCTGGAGTCTGCAGCTCCTGGCAGCGTCTAGGGGAGTGGGGTGGAGGGGCTCAGCTACCAGAAGGGCTGTCTGAACTCAGAGTCCTGAGGACACCAAAGGTCTCCTGATACCTTGAATTTGACCAGCCCTGATGGTTGAGAGACAAGTGGAGTAGTCTCCCATTTTCAGCCTCTGACTATCTTTGCCTCTAACCATTAAACTAGGTCGTTCCCAGAGACATGAGGCTAAATTCCCTTTCTAACACTCCTGTTATTAATGCTCATTGTTCTGGCTACGCCTGCTGCATCTGTGCGAACAGGTAATCCCACTGTGATTTTGATTTCTTGACTGTGGCGATCCCTCTGGCAGGGAGCGCTCAGGGAGTGCTGGTGGGGGGAGCCATGCCCTATGCTGGAAGGTGAAGGCTCACAGCTCTGGCCAGGTGTCTGGTGGCAATGAATGCTGGGGCTCTGGCCAAGGGGTAGAAGCAGATGCACCGTCAGGTTGGGCTTTTAGGTGGTTTTGAACAAAAGGAAAAATGGTTCCTAAGGAGGATTGAGAGGGAGTGTTCCTCACCTGCATACCTTGGAATTTGTGAGAGCAGCATGGAGGTCTGTTCCATCTCTCCTCTCAGCCTGAGTTTTTAAAGGGCTTTAAAGCAAGGTCTTGTGGCCACTGGCATATGTGTCCAGCTCTTACTTCAGAGGTCTCTGCTCTTGCTGGGGCCTGTAGTGTAACGTCAGGCATGGTCACTAAGTGATTGCCCTGGTTGAGGTGATCAGCAGCTCGGTAAGCCACACTGGACCTGTCCGGGCTCTTGTCGAGAAACACCAAACCTGAGTTGTATGTGAAGCGTCATTCCTGTGCTTTCTGGTGTAGGCTGCTGCAAGGCTGTCTGACTCAATTTCTGGGTGGTTGTAACTGATAGAGGATCCTCTAGGAAATGTGGGAGCTGTTCAAATGCCGCTCAGCTGGCATTGGCTTGGAGAGGAGCAGTCTGGCTACTCCAGCCCCAGCCCTTCGTCCTGACTCTGAGGTCCTCGCTGTCTGTCTGGCCCCAACTGTTCATGCAGTTATGTCACAAAATGGATGTGAGGATGATTTGGCTGAAAACTTAACCTTCTCCTTGCACATATACTTTTTTTTTTTCTTACCCCTTTTGCTCTGTTAAAATTGACTTTGATCAATTCAGTGGTCTTGTTCAGGGCGCAGGGATAGTCAGTTCAGGGGCAGTAGTGGCTGGCTGAAAGCTGTGATTTATTTCTTCAAATGGCAGTGGTCATTAACATGATATTACAGCTTCTGTGAAGTGAGTACAAGAATACTGGAAAGCAGAGTTTGCCTGTGTGGGCTGTTGGCTGTAGCTGATGACTTGAGCAACTGGGTCTTGCATTGCCACAGCCTTTCTGTGCATCCTGTCTCCCTCAGTTGCTCACCTCTAAAATCCAGAGAACATTGAAACCCTCAGCAGCAGTGTTGTGTCTGTAAAGACAGAGGTTTTGTAGCTAGTGGGTGGGCGTTACATACCTTTCTGGGAGGTGTGCTTCTCTGGCCTGTGTGATTGCTGTAGAGAAGGGTCTTTTGGAGATATCCAAGGACAGGTATATCGGACGGTGCACCTCAATGCAAGGCTTAGCAGAAAAAAAGGAAGCCTTAGAAGAAAAACTTTAGATAGTGTAACTGACATCGTCAGCCCTTTTCTTCTGACACTGTTCCTACATACCTAAAGCAGCAGAAAGGTTATTCACCTCCATACTGAAGTAATATGTGAGATAAAATGAACAGCACTTTAGGGGGTGAGAGCTCTTAAGGCAGTTTTAAACCTGGCTCACAGTGGTTGGGTTGGTAAGTTTTTCCTAGCAGTAAGCTCAACCTGTATAACAAGTTTTAAACTGGAAAGGTGAATTTGCAGTCGTCTTACTGAGACTGAACTTGAAAACAAAGCTTGTACCTGTGGCCAGGTTCTGTTCCTCTGATGTTACTTGCTCCTGGAGCGCGGATGTCTGCAGGAAACAGTAATGCAGCAGTTTTCCTGGAAAAGGAAAGAGCTGGAGATTGGTGTCATTTGTGAGTGGGGAAAGGAAGGGCAAGGGATGCTTGACCAGGGAAGGGGCTTGTCATTCCACCCTGAATTCACTTAGTACCTGTTTAAGCCTAGACATCAGAAGGATACAAGATGAAAATCTGTGTAACAGTGGATCTGCAAAATCACCTTGTTTCAGGTGGTTCATGCATCTGAGCTGGACTTCTCACCTCTTGTGGGACCACACTGACTGCAGGACACCATGAATCGTATTCTGCCAGTTCAAACGCACTGTGACTTTGGCAGCTGGTGCTTTGAATGCTCAGTGTTACCTGTTGGTGGGCCTGTTTTTCCAACTCTGCGTTTTTTGAAGTGCGGAGCTGAAAGACTGCTGTCCCAAAGGTGCCTGTGTGCAAGTTAAAATGCTTCAGGCTTTTAAAAAATGAACACACTAACATTTGGATGTCTTTCACTTACTGAACTGAGAAACCTGGTGGTTTTTGGTTTTTTTTTTTTTATTACAGTATCAGTTGGGACCTTTTTCCTAAACTCTTGTTGATCCTTGCTTTCCCATATGGATAAGTTAAACCAACATATAACTTAAAAGCTGCGCTGTCTTCTCAGAATACGTCTTCCTCATGCCTGTGATGTGTTCTTGCACTGTTGTCTATTGTGGGAAGAAGCGGGTAGAAACTGTATGAAATCACTGCATTGTAAGCAGCTACTATGAAGCTCTTCAAGAGGATATTTAGTGTGTGAGAAGTGCTACAAGTAAAAAAGAAAGAAGGTAGTAAAGAATGAAATTTTTTCTGTGGTCTAATTCAGCTTGTTGGATGCAGTTCTGAGGACTGAGGTCCTGAAAATCAGTCATACTAACGATGTCCATGTACTTCCGTAATGGCCAGCAGAAATGTCTTCAGTGGCAGGAAAATGGGACCAGTGCACACACCACAATCTTTTTGTACATATAGGCAGATTTGATAGCTTTCTCTTACCAAGAAGGTGCTTACACCCGAGTGAAGTGTAGCTAGCATCCTGTACCTGCACGCATACCTGCATACCTGCCTGTGCTCTAAGCTCAAAGGACAGCTAGGGATATAGTCTTCAGTGATAAGACTGGTATGGAAAAACAAGTCATCAAAAATGGAGCTTGTGTTGTACCTTTGAGTTGACCTAGCGCTGATGAATTGCATTAAGCTTCTGGCGCAGATGATCCCATTGGCAATGCAAAGCCCTGCAATTAGCCAAGCAGAATGTGTGTGGTGCTAATGGGTGGGGGGGAATGGTGCTGTTTTCTTGACGAAGGATATTGCTGTCAGTCTGATGTCTTCCACAAGCACCGAGCACATTCTCTCGAATTCTGTTTAGAAAAAAAATATGTATGTGAGCTTGTCCTCGCTTCCTCCTTTCTTAGTGCAATTTGATCTTACTACTGCAATTGTTTTGCAAGAGACCTTGACCTTCACATTACTTCCTTGTGCCTTCTTTCGGTGGGTGCAGTGTTGCTTTTTCAATACGCACAGGAGGCTCGGTTTTTTGGCTTTGTGCTGATGGAGTGTAGACCGGGGATCAAGATGTGTTTAATTTAATGATTGTTGCATGACTCAGCTACATACCAGAACCCTCCTGAGCCTTAGGTGAGGAATGTCTTCCTGGTTTATTTTTAGCAGCATCAGTATGATGAGCGTAGCTACAGTAACTAGTTCTGCAACTGCGTGTGGTCTTGGGCTGTCCCTCTGATGCTATTACAATACACCATCAAGGGGTTTGTGCTGTTAATTGTGATGAGGTTCTTACTGCAGTGCCCCCCATGTTCTGATGCAAGCTGGGGCTGCCAGAGCAGTGGATGAGTCTGTGAACTAATGCTTCTACCTTAAAAACTTACTCTGTTAGCCTGAGGATCAGGTGAAGAAGGAAAATGTGTGGCTAGTTGCACTGCAGTACCCAGGCGTACTGCTGATGCAGGCTTCTCCAGCAAGGGCGTACTCTCACGTGCCAGCTCTGAACGGGAGTCAGACTGAAGCACAGCTGCTCGGGGAGCCTGGACTGGAACAGCCATGCTTGTCCCTGAGAAATCCAGCTCGTTAACCAGTGGTATTGGAACCGCTTTGGAAAGGAAGACCAGTAAATGAAATGAAGTATCTGCTGCTACCAGGAGTAAGGTCATGTCCCCATCTCGCTTGTGCTGGCAGGCGCTTAGACCACTTCTAGTCTGTAGCTTTCTCTTAGGGCTTACACAGGTGATTTGATACCTGCCCCTTGTTTTCCTTTGGGAAAGGCAGTAGGAGTGTGCATTTCAATACAATTACTAAGAACCTTTGCAGTTATTTTTATCCTGTGGTCACGCATCAGTTTGAATACATTCCTGTCGTCTTATTTACGTTTAAAGCTATATTGATTGAGGATGTTGCAGTAGCTGGGAGCATAATGATGCTGTATTTGTCCATCAAGTGAGTTTATTTTCTGTGATTTGGCTGGAACTCCGCAGAGCTGATGTAAGTGCAGAGCTGTCATGAAACTAATAAAAATCATCTGCCTTAGTGTGGAGATGAGAATGGGCACTGAGGCAGAGTTCAAAATGTCATCTTATGTCATATAGATTCATTAATATTTCAAAATGTGTTTTTATAAAGCAGTCTGTGACAAGGAACCCTTTAAGATCTATCTAATAGTGTATTTTAGGTAAGTCGCTAATTAATCTTGGTGCTTTGGCAGTCTCCCCAAAGGGATCAAACATACACAGACATAATTTTACAGAACTGAAGCAGTTCTGTGCCAGAGCTGCCATCACCAGAAGAGTAAAATATGATCTCAGAGTCCTGCCAAAGAGGTCTTGGCTGGTTGACAGTTATTCCTCTGAACGGTTTATGTTCTGTGTAAATATCTAAGTTAAAAAGTAATTAAACTTTAATACAGCAGGAACAGTAAAAGCACTGCAAAGCATCAAAAGCCAGCACCCCTCTGTGTGTATGTGTGGGAGTATTCCTCCTCGTGCTGTGATAGATGAATGGATCACTACGTTAACGCGCCGTGCCTTGCCTGCATTCTCACAGATAGTTGCCAGCAGGTGGTATAGGAAGGACTTGTTACGGAATATTTTGCATAAGCTGTTACTAATAATGAAGTAAAATAAACCTCCCCAGATAAGTACCAGCACCAGTTCAGCTCTACCTCCCTTACATCAGAAATGAGAACCGGGCTGCTGGTGCTGGCCAAGCAATGGGTCTTGACTGGCAGGTACCATTCCTTCAAAGTGTCCTGCGTCCCCTCGGCAGAGGTAGGACACGCCTGTGTCCTCCATAGAGGTGTTGCTCGTGGGAGGGCTGGTCCCAGGGCCTGGCTGAGGTGAGCAGACCTTCAGAGAGTGAGTTACCCACAAGCAGCGATAGCTTCTTGTGTGCTACACTGTTAGTGGCTGTTGCCTGCAGACTTCTTCCTGGTTGTCTTCCTCTGTTAAGTATGCACCCTCTCTTCAATGAACAGAAATCATCTGCAGCTGGAAAATGTTTGTCCAGCTGACATGCTTTGCCTCCAGTGTCCTGTTCCTGTTTCTGTTTTGTGTTAAGGAGGTGGTCAAGGAGAATCTGTGTTTTGCAAGGTAAAGCTGAACAGTGGGTGGGCTCTTGCACATTTTTGAGCTATCTGATCATGAGCCAGCAAAACCCTGTGACATGTACTAGCTCTAGGTATGTAAGCTGCCTCTCTGAAGTCAAAGGGGTAATAGTTGAATGCTTAAGTGCTTTGCTAGGTCAGGGCCAGAGTGCTCTACATTTTTCATGGAATCCCAGACTGGTTTGGGTTGGAAGGGACCTCAAAGCCCATCTAGTCTCACCCCCTGCCATGGGCAGGGATACCCCCCACCAGCACAGGGTGCCCAAAGCCCCATCCAGCCTGGCCTTGGGCACTGCCAGGGATCCAGGGGCAGCCACAGCTTCTCTGGGCACCCTGTGCCAGGGCCTCAGCACCCTCCCAGGGGAGGATTTCTTCCTAACATCTAATCTACATCTCCCCACTTTCAGTTTAAACCCATTCCCCCTTGTCCTGTCCCTCCCTGCCCTGGAACCAGCCCCTCTCCAGCTTTCCTGGAGCCCCTTTAGGGACTGGAAGGCCACAATTAGGTCTCCCCAGAGCCTTCTCTTCTCCAGGCTGAACAAGCCCAACTCTCTCAGCCTGTCCTCATAGGAGAGGTACTCCAGCCCTCAGATCAGCTTTGTGGCCTCTTCTGGACTCACTCCAACATTTTTTTGTGTGTGTGTTGAGATTTTTAATTCCTAGACCTTTAGAATGGGTGTGGATGTGGATTATTACATCCTAGCCTTTCATTTTTGTGAGTGTCTCTTGCATTGAGAGCTCGAAGAAACTATCTTCCTTTGATGAGTTGGAGGACCTTGACAGCATCTATAAATAGACCCTTGTTCTTCAGAAAGATGTCTGATGCCACAGTAAAACATCGTGCTCTCTGATGACATGCTTTATAAGCCATGTTTCTCTCTCCCTTTCCTCTCACTTGTGTGAGATTGTCAAAAATTTTAAAAGATCTGTTTGAATTTTTCAGCTCCTCCGAACTGCGTTAGTCGAGCGCTTGGAGTCCCATGGCATGAGTTTTTACTTGTGTTCACGTTGAGGATTTTTGTGCTCATGGTGTATTTCGGTTGAACGAGGAACCCCGTCACTGAGTCTGCAGGGTCTCTTTGGAGCATCATGCATGTTGTTTGCTGTTTATTTTGTCCATCTGTCATGGGGTTTTTTTATTGTATTTCTTGGTGCCTTTTAATGGCCCCTGTGCCTTTTGCAAGAAGTGTGTAGCAGGTAGATACCTGCGTTGCCCGTACACGTATCCGGAATGATACCAGGCGTTAACGCACTGGCACACAGAAACTGCCCTGTTAGCGGTCCCAGTCTTTATGTTCCACCATACTCCGAAGAGAACATGAAAAAGCTCCTACTTGTCTCTTTATTCTGCTCCTGGAGGGACAGACTTGTGTTATTCTGCTCGCTGCTGTTCAGCTGATTGTGTTGATGATGATGTAGCAAATCCTCAGTAATGGAGGAAACATTCTGGTTTGTTGCTGGGAAGAAATAAGAAAATTAAAAGCTCACATACGGTTTAGTTGTTGCTGTAGACACACAGCTGCTGGCAAGAGCTATCCAAGGTTGGGACCGAACAGCAGCATTAACAGCCCTGCAGTATTGGATGGATTTGCTGAGTTAGATACATACCATATTGCAGTGATTTTTCCAAGACTGACTAATTTCCTAGCCTCCTAAATTAAACTTGCCATCTGACACATGGGGAGTTGATAGTTTTCAAAAAGAGAGCGAACCACCCAAGTGTGTTCTGCTCAGCCTGACAAACATAGCCCCTTCGACAATTTGATGAGTAGATATTTATGTAGAGCAAATGGGAGAAGTTTGCTTGGAGGCAAGGTCATTGCCATGTATTTAATAACAGCATAACAAAAACAGGAGGGGAAGAAATGTCTGTAGTTGCAATGAAATAGGGGACTGTCTCAGTCGTATGGGCTTGAGTTATGTTCATGTTACAGAACATTATAAAATCGTCAGGGTACAGTCCTGTTTTGTTGAAGTTTTGCAGTGTTGACAGTGAGCTATTGGATCTTGGTTTGGGAACACTAGCAAGTGTGTTGGAAGGGTGTTTTGTTGGCCAGTGCAGAAAGATTAGGGCTTCTGCAATGTAAAATGAAATGCCAACGTGGGCTCTATTCAGTGGCAAGGATGTTCTTAAGAGTTCCTGTAGAAAGTGGTAGGTCCATTTTTGTTGCTGTTTGCAGGTGGGGAGGAATGGGGTTTGGCTGCTTCTGGTTTTGCTTTCCCTTGGCATGTATTAAGATGTCACTGTGCAGAAGTTACAAGCACAAGAAAGGAGTTTACAGGATTTCTCAGCTACCCCCAACAGAATAGGGTCTCAAGACACGTCCTTCTCCCCAAGGGCAGTGTGTTGGCTGTCCTGTCATGGTGCTTCTCTCAGTGGATTCTGCAAAATGAGAAGATCTGCTGGCGAGCATCCGGAGTGATGAATCTACAAAGTTGAACCCAGTACAATTTCCAACTTCTTTTTTTTTTTTTCTCAGAAATGCTGTTTATTTCGCTGTTCCAAGCTACCAATTTTACTGACGTGTGAGTGCTTTTTTTTTTAACACTGCTTGAAAGCTAAACTTCAATAGTTGATGTTTGAGTGAATTGGAATTCTAATTTCTCATTATCTGCTGATAAACATTCTCAAAAGATGAAAACCTCTGTCCTTGCAACATCAAGACTGGTCTAGTGAATCGGGGACAGCAGCTGAAAGGCACACAGCGCCTAGGCAACACGGTTTGTTTTTTTAATGTGTACCGCTCTTAAATCTCCTAAATTATTAAATTTGACTTTAGCAAAGTCTCTTTAAAAAGGCTGCATTATGCAGTAGCTGCCTTCTGAATAGCCTAAAGAAAATCCTATTGCGTGTCTCCTGAATTGAGGAAAATTGGCTTTGTTGTGCAGAGGAGACATCTGGCATAGAAAGTGTTGGGAGGAGCAGGACAGGTTTGGGGGGACAGGAGGGGATTTTTTTGGTTTTGGTCTTAGCAAGTGTGCACGTAACTTGAGGGGTCAGTGGAGCTTCTTGAAGTTTGATAATACAGTGTGTGTGTCTGTAAAATAAAAATGGACAATAATGAAAGCTGTGGGGATAGGTTGTGGGGTTTTGTGGGTTTTTTTTTCAAGAGGAAAGCCAGGGTCAACAGAAAGGATAGTGCCCCAGATGATTTTGCAAGATATTTCTTGATATTTAGTAATATTTCTTTGAGCCTTGGCTACTGGGACATTCTGTGGGAATCTTTGCTTTTATTTCTTAACAAAAGGGCATTTCTTGCTCTGGTGTTTACCCACCAGTGTTTCAGTCCTGTAACGGGGCATTACGGAAAGAGCGAAAAAACATCAGTACCCATGGGTGCTCATCTGTGCTCTGCTACTGATTTATCTTGTGTTCTCATGGCTCGCTCAATTATGGCATCCTTTTCTTTTTCAAGAATTTAGGATAATAAGGTATTGACTTTCCTTTTTTGGAGGGAAACATTAAGACTGATTGGCCTTTCTGATCTGGTAAGTGGTTACCCCTGGGAGAAATGAATCTCTGCGTTCACCAGAGCAGCAGACCAATATATGGATTGTTCTGTATGGATTGCTGTGAGCTGAGGGTCTGCCTGCTGGCCCTGGTGAAAGATGAGCATAAGGTAGTTAACATTTTCCCCAGCCCTGAATGCTCACTACCTCTGTCGTTGTATGCAAGTGAAGCATTCAAAGCTGGTATCTAACACAGCCAGCCAGGACTGGCCCGGAGGTGCGGTGGGTTATTTTCTATGTTCGTTGTTTTGACTGCCCAGATGTCCTGCAGACCCTTCATCTCGGGCAGAAAGCCTGCCAGTGAAGCTCAGTATTTAACGCGCAGACATCCTCTGATAAATTGCAGTGTCAAATCTCCCTGTGTGTACTGACTCATCTCTACTGCCTTTCAGCTCTAGCAACATCTTACTTCTGTCACTAGTTCTTGTTAGATTGTGGTGATCCTAGGAGGGAGCTTTGATTTTTATTTTTAATTATTTTTAATGATTTTTTGCCACTCCTTTCTCAACAGAAATGCTCCAAAATAAACAGCTGCCAAGAAAACAGTGCTGAAGGAAGCAGCTGTACGTGTGCCCACTTGCACTGGGCACAAATGTCCCGTTGCAGTGAGGAGGCTCTTATAAATGGGCTCGTCTGGTTAGGCAAGGGCAAGATGAGGCTTTTGCTCTGACAAGAACATCTTCCAGAGCACTGTTTGCAGAGGAACCAAGCATGGAAAAAAATCCACTCCTCAGCCACAGTGGAGAGAATGTGATTTGCAGTGTCCCTGATTAAACAAATTAAGTAATGATGGTTTAGGGCATGAAGAAACCTGTAAGTGAACACTGTATATATGCCCTGGTCTGCAGGCAGACTGCTCCAATGTCTTGACAGCTAGTCTTGGGTTTTCTGCTGACTCAGGTACATTTACAAAACGGTACTGTTGTGTCTTTGTCGATGAAGGCAGTGACTATTTTTACCTGTAGGGCCAAGGCTGACGTCACTCGTGTAGGTGCAGCTGCATTATATGAAGGTGGTTTCTATGGGGTGTACCTCATTCCACATTTTCAGCTCATTCCACATTTTCAGCCAGATTGAGCGGTGGTGGTTTAAAGGCTTGTGTCCTGCAATAGCTGTTTTCATGTTGTGGAGGAGGATGTGCCAGCGTAGCTAATGTGATAAAACTTTCTGTAGTGTAGACAAGTACTCAGCAGCAGCAGAATGAAGTTAACGGCCCATCTGATCGATGCAACAGCTGCTCTTCAGAGCCTTGGGAATAGTAGTAGAATTGTATAGATTTCTTAACTTCTCATTGCTGCTGCTTAAAGCAGGACATCTGAGCCATGGGTGAAGAGGTTTATGAAGGATAATAAAAATAAAAAGCATAGGGGAGTCAGCAGGAGGGGTAGAAAGATGGAGATTTCTTCACAGTCAGTTTTGTCTCAATTGCTGTCTTCCAGGGAGCTTTGTTCTTTTTCAGTAAGCAAGGTAGTAAAACCTCAAATCAAAAAACAGAGCTTCTGAAGTGGGGACCGAGATCTGAGTGTAGCACATCCTCTGCATTTGGTTTTCCCCTCCGTGCAGGTGTTCTAGCAAGAGAAGTCCACCATCCCTGCCATTGGTGTTGAGCCTCTCTTGTGGAGGTGAGACCCAATTTGCTACTGAAGGGACTTAACACTCCACTCAGCAGGTGATGAGCCGGTGATGGCTTTTCTCTTTTTTCCATTGCTGAGGTAGTCACCGGGGAGTTGGTTTGCAGCTTAAGAGGACACACAAACCCTTGTGATTGCAAACTACTGTTCAGCTTGTTTAGAAACTGTCTAGAAAGAGGGATGTTGGCTGTTTCAGAGGTCTAGAAGTAAGAGTTAACGTTAAAAAACCCCACAAACCCAACAGAGATCACTGATAGGGTTTATTTTGTACTGGAGAAAGCCTAAACAGATCATCTATATGATGATGATCAAATGAGGAAAATGTGTCACGTGTGTGACAATTATTTTCATTGTGCTAATATGCAAGCTGTTGTGAGTTCTTTAAAGGTTTCTGGATGGAAAGCATCCTGCCGTATCTGTGGAAATCTGCTTTTTTACTAGGAAGGAGGAACAGGTACAATCTTCTTTGCATGAAACTGGGTTGCAGTGCAGGTTGGCTTATTCAAAAACACTGAAAATTGTGAGAGCTTGATGACCTAGGATGTTTGGTGGGAGTACGCTGAGCGAGATTGCCTTTCTCATCCAAGGCTGTAAAATGTGATTTAGGTATCACTTAAATGCTTTACATGTTGTAATTAACCAGCCTTGCAAATTTTTTCTCATCCATTTGTCGCAGCAACTTAATTTAAGCTGTAAAATATCATTTGCTTCCATCACTTTTTGGCAAAGATAATTTTGTTCCAGCGCTTGTAAATCTCCTATTTGGTGTTTTTTTGGCAAGGGCAGACCGAGGGAGGGTTGGGAGGAAACTCCTCTCTGGCCCAGCGCCCGGGGTGTGGGCACAGGGGAGGTGTGGGAGCAGGGGTAGTGGTTGATGGGTGGGGGTTTCTGATCAGCGTTTACTTCTACTGCATTGTTGTGCCTTGTCTGTTCTGAAGGCAGGACAGCAGATTTGCAGACTAGAAAACTGGTGTCTGGTAGGACAACTTCTGTGCTGGCCAAATTGGATCCTGCTCACGTTCTGCCTACTTCAGACAACAATATTGGACCTTGTCAAGGCTGGCTGACGAAACGTCTTGAAAGAGCCGATTGATTAGTCTGAAGACACTGGACTGTAGCAGGAAATATTGAATTCAGCTCCTATTGTAGCAGGAAATATTGAGTTCATCTCCTGAGCCAGATGATCATGCAGGAGAGATTCTCATGGTCTTTCCTGGGCCAGCATGAGCTCTCTTTGACTGCTCGCAGGCACCAGGAGTCTGTGTAGTGACGGATAACACAGCTTTCCCGCTGAGAGCTGGCTGCAGAGCCTGGCACTGTGCTGTCACCCAGGCCTGCTTTGCCCATGTGCCTGTGTGCAAGGGGCCCTGCAGACAGGAGCTCTTGCAGGAGGCTTCCGCGTTCTGGCTGCTGCAGCCTGGTGCATGGCAGGGCTTGGAGCTCCGCTTGACCCTGGCAATGTCTCTGGAGGCAGGCGGGAACAGGGGGCAGGAAAAGCACTCCCTGGGTCCCTTCATCAGAGGGGACAACAGGGTAAATTTGGAGTAGAAGTCTGATTTATGATGCTGCCTTGGAGCGTCAGCAGCACATTTTCAAAGCAAGAAGTAGTTACAGAGATGCTCAGGTGTCTTGGCACAGGCAGCACTGCATAACCAAATGTGCCAGCCGTGGTGTAGTAATAGTCCCATTTACCCCAGAAGTTGCTGGCGCTTGCCACCCCAAAACCTTTTAGATAGTGGCTAAATGAGAGTCTTGGCTTCACTGCTTGTGTGTACCTTGTTTCAGCAGTGCTGAGGAGGTTAAAAATTAACTTCTGTTCTCAAAAATAGTTTTCGTAAGCCACAGCCAGGACTTCGCCTTATCCTCCCTTCCCCTTGAATTTTAAACATACATGGAATGTGTGCGTGCCATGTGTGAAATACTGCAGTTACAGCTTGTGGATTGAGGAAAATTGATTTGGCAAGTATTTCTTAATCACCTCTGGTTTTCACTTGTTTGAAGGCTTCAGATGTAAAAAGTTTTATGTGTTTTAAGTAAACAGTTGGCATGTGATGCTTGTTCAGTGAGGGTACTTGTTAAGGATCTTGAAAGATAATTTTGTGTTTATCCTTAACTTGGAAACGAATCCTCGTTTTGTTTTGGGTTTTTTTTCCTCTTCTTGCCTCCCCTAGAGAATTTGCAGCTTTGTCCCATTGAGGTCAGCAGGCTGTGTGAAACTCCAGACTTTAAGTTTGTCACAAGTTTGTCCTTACTGTCATGACAGTTCCTAGCCAAGAACACTGTCTTGCTGGCAGTGTTGGAGTGCTCAGGCTTTTATAATTCTGATTATAATGTGTTAAGGAACATTAGGAAACTTGCATATATATATATATATATATATAGCATACATGGATCTGCAGTTCCTTCTGAACACCCTGCTGTGAATTTGCTGTATGGAACAGGGAGCGCCATTGTTGTGGGCCTTGTTCTTCTTTCCCTCATAATTTGCCCCTTTGAATAAGCCACTAGGCTGTTCCTAACTTGAACTCTGCCTGCCAAACCGGTGTCAAAGAGACTTGTAGCTTATAGGCTCAGAAATGCTCAAATGCATGAAGCAAATGTGGGAAGGAAATGAAAAGCAAGTCCTGAAACTCAGGACTGCTCTGTTGGGGCCTTCTCTCTATCCTACACCCAATGTAGACATAAAAATAGAGTAGTTTAACTGTGGGAGCAGAAATGGGCATAGATTGGTGCTTCCTTCATGGCTCTGCATCTCTTTTTTCTTTTTACAAAAGCTTTGACAGTAATTGGATGAGACGTTTGCTGTGGTGCTCTGGATATCCTGCCCTTAGTACTAACTGACAGGTTATTCTCCTTTAACCATAGTCCTTTAAGCTGGAGCTTGCTGTGGGTTTGGGTTTTGGACAGGGCAGGGGGTTGTTGGTGCTCTTTAAATTATTTTTTTTTTTTTAAACACATAACGAACTGCAGATAGTGGAATTTATTTCGTAGTTTGTCTATTTCTCAAAATTCAAAGAAAGCTTATTTAGAATTTCCCATATTCTTGATGTGTTCTTCTACCCCAGCTTTCCTGGTAGCATTTGTCACAAATGCAGCATGTGATTCATGTGACTGCAGTCTGAAAGGGATTGGTAGGTGACAATTTGTGGAAGTGCAATTATTTTTTTTGCCATATCCCTATGGTTGTAGAATAGTCTTAACACTGAGGACTGCATACTGTTTTATAGCGTGTGCTGGCACTGAATCAGACGTGCTGGCAGGTCAGGTTATGCTGTAGCTTTGCTGCTGTAGCGTGTGTGCCAGAAGGGAGACATCAGTGCTCTGAAATACCAGTAGTCTGTGTGGTGTGATACCACCTGTATATTTTTGTCTCCTGGACTTCCAAGAGCAGTGAAATGATGATAGCACTAAAGCTCCTGATGCTTCTTCAGTTCTAAAAATATATTTGAATTGCGCAAACTTGTAATTTTCCAGGTAACGTTTTCTTTTTATATATATATATATACATATAAAATAATATATATATTTAAAGGGAAAAAGAAGCTGTTGCCATGCTGTTGCTGTTCTTCATGTTGATACAACTGTGTCCGCAATGCAAAAAATGGCATAAGGTGGGAAAAATCCATCCTGGTGTCTTTAGTAAGCACTTAAACTCCCCACTGCTTCTGTTAATAGTGTGCAGGGAGGTGTGATGTAGCTCAAACACTGTCCCGGGTCAGGCGTAATGAGCCATCTCTGTCCTGCCCTGTGCTTCAGGCAAGCCAGTTAAACTTACTGCCCCTGTCCTGTGAGCTGGCAGCGCCGTAAGGGCCTTGGAAGGGTTAATGGGCTGTAGCCTGCAAGCTGCTTCGAGATCACTGGGCAAAATGGCTGTGTCAAAACTCAGGCCTGGTGTTCAGTGTGTTGTGGTACGGGCACATGTTCAGTTTCTTGCTCCTCGGATGGTGGCAGCGGGTGACTGCTGATATCAGCGTCTTTTCTCACGAGAGCATGTCTGGGTGGTATCTTTTTTCACTTGCTTGCAAAGCCACCTCCAGCCAGCCTCCTAAAATGCTTAGGACTGAGAAAAGCATTTCTTTCCATATCAGAAACAAGTGTCTTCCTATTAACAGTGTGCCTTTCTTTGAACAACAACCCTGAATTTAGGTCATGCCTTCATCTCTTCAATATTGCAAGCAGAATCACTCCATCATTGCAAAGGCTTGTTTGTTTTTGGCTTTTCTCTTTCACAGCTGCAGTGATTGAAAGGCATCTTGGTCTATTCCCTCCATCCAGCTCACCTGGATGGTGAGTCACCTGGATGGTGCCTGGGGAGAGCTGCTCTTCTGACCTCCGTGGCTACTACGCCTGTGCTAGGTGCTTGCTTTCAGTGAGAAAACAGTGGCTGTATTGGTAGGGGTTAATCCATTGCTTGCCATTTTTAATAGTCAGGCTGCATGGCTTGTCCTTTACTGCGAAGGGTAACGGTAGGTTGTATAACCCAGCAACCCTGCCAGCTTGCACTGCTTTTTAGCATCTAAATAAGGTAGGTGAGCACATCTGGGAATTACCAGCACATCTCGGTTACTGCGGTGAGCACGTTTACTATTTCAGAAAGAATACTTGACCATTATACTGAATGGCATTTTGTGTAACCGTTGTAGATAGGAAAGAGCTAAACAAAGCGGGCAGAAAATCACAGGGTCGGCACTGCACTTAGTTATTGTTTGTTCTTTTCTCCTACATGGGCTGATAATGAGCGTTTCTACCTCATTTATTCATACGGTTGATAGATACATGTGGGAGTGTATATGTGTATCTACTATCCCAGCTTGAACAGGCTTCACATTTATTTATTTACTATTTCATGGTCTTTCTTTTTTAAAAAACTGACATTAAGGAGAAAAAGTTTTGGTTAGGCAACTGGGTGGCTCCTGAGGCACAAGATGAACTGCAGCATTCTCCTCCGCCCTTAATAAAAAGCTCTAATGTGGCTGTCAACTGCTTGTAACTGTTCTCACACGTTCTCATTTTGGAGACTGTGCATAGGGGGGGATGATGACGTTCTGTTCTGATCTGGAACTGAGTTTGGTAGCTGGGACTCTTGGGTCTTCTGCTATTTTTGTCCATTTGTGAAGTGTTGATAGTACTTGGCGCTCTCGTAGGGTTGTCATGAGCACAGCAGGCTTGATTTGGCATGGAGAAAACTCAGAGAATCCTCTATGATAGTCTTGGGAACAGTATTGTTCTGGCAGCCTCCAAAACTGCCAAATGCTTGTAAGACATTCCACAATACCAGTGATGCTGGGGAGGGCAGGAGGGAGAGGGACAGAACTGGGTAGTTGTTGAGCTCCAGGTCTGTGCTGAAGTTTGTGGGAGTACTTTCCAAACTTTGAACTGCTGCTAGTCTGTGATGTGACAGTAAAATGTGCTGCTGGTCCCTGTATCATGTCTAAAAGACACATCATGAACATGTTACAGGTAAATGACGGACTGCAAGAAACTATGGGTGTTGACAAGTGTTCTGATGCAAAAGATTGGAGCTAGCTGGGGTGGCTTGGCTCCTGCTAAGGTGTTCTGTGTGCGGCTGTGCACTTCAAAACCTTGGTGAGGAGGTAGGACTTGGCTGTTTGTGTAAAGTGACTGTCTCCTCAAGTGAACAGATCACAACTGCTTCTGAGGAAGCTGTAAGAAAGCAGGCAGGAATCAGGCATGCTATGTGTGCATTGGGAAAGTTTCTTTTTACTACTGTTTCTTTTTTTCTACCACTCAGCAAAGAGAGGGCTCATGTCTGTGAGCTCAAGCTTGTAAAATGCTGCTTTGTAGGGGTTTTAAATGTGTGAATGAAAACATCTTTCATGCTTGCATTCATGTAATTTTCTTGCACACACATATTATGTGCATGTGCACCCACACTAGAACCTCTGTTTCACAGGTAGATTTTGTATTTTTTATTTCTAAAGGATCTTTTTGGATTACTAGTATTGTCACAGGACTACCATCAAATGGCAGTGGCTGGTGTTTTCAGAAGTGGCTAGCAATGGGAAGAGCCTCATTCTGGGAGGGGGCTGGAAAAATCCTCTCTCTGAGCAGCTTTGCTTTTTTTGGGGCTGTTTTCTTAAAAGTCATTGAGTGTCTGGGCTCCCAAAAATCAGGCTGGTGTGATGGTGAAGATGAGCTAGTCAAATAGCTTGAGGTATCTAGAAACTCTGGCTAGCCCTCTGTAGCAGATGTAAGGGGGAGATGAGCATTCACTTCTGAATGCATAGGTGTTCACGCTGCTTCCTAGAGGTCTGACTTTGGACATTTCCTTACTTTTGCAAAGTGTTCATACTCTTAACTCCTCTTATATTAGGTGATAAAGCATATGTTACCTGGCGAAGCTCCTGGAGGTCATGAGTGATTCCTCTTTGAGGGTTTGAAATCCTTTTTGCAAACCCTGCCAGGGACTATTCTACGGGGAACTGTTTCATGCCCTTCCAGCCAGGGGTTTGACGTTTCTCAGCCCTGACAGATGAACTTGTGGCTGAAAAGCCATTGCTGACGTCTGCTCCTTTCCAAGGTGATGTCGCAGCTTTGTGGTCCTGGTTGCTAGGCTGTTTCTCTGAGTACATTTACTTGTCAAGCCATCTCCTGATGACACCCAGGATCCTTTTTTCACATGCTGAGAGATGCTGTGAGAGGGGTGTGATGGCTGTGCCTCTTTCTAAAGAAGAAATCTGGGGCCTCTCCCGTTTTGGTCTGAACTTGCTGAGACGGGATGGCATCAGTGGGAGGAGTGGGAAGTGCTGTTTCTTACTGGGCTTACCCTTGGACTGGGATTGAAGAACTGGCTTTTAGTTTTAGTTCTGCCCCTAGATGTTTTTCTAGCTGACTCTGCTGACATGAGTTCCTCTCCCTGTGGTTTGACTTGATTTAACTGTGCAGTTTGCTTTGGAAAAATTGGCTATACGGGAGCTATGTGTTAATAACTAGCTCTAGGAATAGAGGAGTCGCTGGCTGTGTGATGAATACGATAACCTTAAACTACAGCATAGCATGGTACCGGGCGCTGAGGACCTTGTAATTATTAGTGTCACGTTTGCTCTCTGACTGAGATGTTCTTAAGGCAAATTTGATTTCAGCCAGCAAGCAAATCTTTTATTTTATTTTTATTCTTTCGAGAGAGAAAAGTTGTTCATGCTTAGTATGAAATTACCATTGGCTTAAAAAACAATCAGGAAACACAGGATTGTGTTGAGTACAGCAATAGCAATGTTTTAATTACGTGAAACTCAAAACATATTTTCTCTTTGCTTGAATCTAATCTACGGGCTGGAGGCGTGAAAGCCGTAAGTGTGACAAAATTACTAAAGAGTGATAGCACCAGCCAGGATTCTCAGGTGACTGGGTGTTGCGACTTCCTCGTTTATGACACACAGAAGGGAATGCTCAGTGGGGTTTTTTTCTTGCTTTTAAAATAATTTTCAAGCTTAGTGCTTACTGAGGACTAGGTCCCATCCAAGGTCTGTTCTGTTAGTCCGGTGTTAAGAGTCTCAGATCTCCAGAGCTCCTTGTTCCTCTGGGTGGTTTTGATTTCTTTCTAGATGTTTTCCTCAGTGACTTGCAGAGCTCCCACCCGCTGCTGACTGGTAGATTCCTCAGCCGGCCGTTATCAGCGTTGCCTTTGGTCCTCTGTTCGGCACCTGAGTAAATCTGTAGTCCTGAGGTACTATCAGGGCACCTTAACAGGACCCCTCTCTGTGCTTTGCACCCACTTGCAGTACAAATACTTTTGTAGCTGTCAAAGAAGAGAGGGTGCCTTGAGGTTTATGACCCTCCCTGAGCCTTTCAGAATGTATTGTGGCCTTTCGTCTACTCCAAGGGTCACGTTCTCGTTATGATTGCTCTGAAGTGACTTTCCACTGCGTTTGGTACATGCATGTAGAGATGCCATAATTTGTTCTGCAAGACACGGCCTCCCCATAATTACAAGGAATATGTAAGCTTGCCTGCCTCAAATATGGCATTAGGGTGCTCTCTGTCATTAAATCAACGTAAATCTTTTGATGTAGTCTTGTTGGTTCCCTGCCGCATTTTCTCCCTCGAGTAAAGAACAGAATTTCTGTTTGTGAGTGAAAGCTTGCTTTGTTTGGATAGTTCTGGTTGGTCAGTATGTGCAAACTGGGGATAAGCTTACATAGATGTGTGACATTCTGTTATAACATAAATACAAGTGCTGGAATTATCTGCTGGGGGGACCTGTGTTCAGTGTCTGGTCCCTCCCAGAAGCCAGGAGTATGTTCTATATGAAACACAGACCTCCGTAAGCTTGTGACATGTCCTGCTTGACTGCCTAGAACTTTGGGTGGTCTTATTGCTCTCAGGAAATCCAGGGATTTCTTGTCTTCCCTCACTTTGAATTCTTTGGTAAATAGTTCTCTAAAAATGCTCCAGTAGGAGTGTGGGTACCATATGGCCAGTTTTTAGCCTTCTGCTACATGTTTTCCAGGTTGCTTCCTTTGAACCCAAGGGCTATCTGGAGGGCAGGTTGGGTATCACCAGGCTGAATATTTTTCTTGAGGCGGCTTAGATTTTGATCGTGATGGTATCTTTGATAAAGAGTCTACGAACTCTGCTTGGTTGTTTTCTGTAGGGTGGGTTCAGTTGCTATGTGTGGTTAAAAACTGGCAGCCTTTGCTTTCTTTGGATAAGATTAACTCTTGATGTAATTCCCAATGATTTTTGCTATTTATACCTGCATTCAATTTTGGTCTGTGTGATGGCAGCTAGAGGCAACATTTTTTTTTTTTTATGTGTGGGTTGGACTTGCTCACTAAGTCCATGCTGCTACAAAAATTTCCCTTTGAATCCTCTAAACTATTTGCACTAATCCTTATTAGTGTGTTCTATGCATTTCTGTCATTTGCTTTTGTTTATTGCTGTTTTTCTTGTACCTAAGAAAGCCTTAAACTACTAATTCAGGAACAGAAAAGGACTGTAAGAAGATTGCAGATTACTGTTGGTTTTCAAGTGGCTGCTCTTTTCATTGCCATGTTAACATAGACTTAACGAGCGAGTTTGACTCCAGGGCAAGGCTGAGTGCTGCTCTAAACAGCAGTTTCCATCTAGTGTTCCTTTGAAACGAAGCATTTGCTAACCTGCCAGCTTTTATTTTTGTTTATTTGTGCCTACTGCGTCCATCAGGGCACAGTACAGTCACGCAAAGGGCTGCCTGAAGACTTATGGAGACTGAGTGTGATGCACTCAGAGCAGCTACTAAAGCACATTTTGAGTATGAATGCCTAAATCTACAAGCAGCATGATCCCTCCCCTTTGACTTCTTCTTTTGAATATATGCGTTCAAACAAAACCCACCACCCTGTCTCTTGAGGAGCAACCCTGTAGGGTTTAGAGAATGTTTTCTAACTGAGCAACATACACTTTGGTGAGGAT
Source organism: Psophia crepitans (assembly GCA_013399095.1). Taxonomy (NCBI): domain Eukaryota; kingdom Metazoa; phylum Chordata; class Aves; order Gruiformes; family Psophiidae; genus Psophia; species Psophia crepitans. The sequence continues at coordinate 527,394 of VWZZ01004730.1, forward strand.
ATGCAGCATCTGTAACATGGCATTCCCTGGATGCTGTGCTTAGCCGCTTGCTTCAGTGGGTATTTGCATTGCTAACACCTTCCCTAGAGAGTGCGGAGTTTCACGTCTTCTCTCTCCCTTCTATTTCAGGCCCAGGCCTGTTTGCTTCTCCAGAAGGTTCTGCTACTTCATGAACTGAAGCTCTTGATGACAGAGGAGGAGTGGGAGGAATTGATCAGAGAGAGCATCAGCCAAGTGACAGAGGTAACAAGCTTCAACATGTTAAATGTATAGATAGCACCTAATGGGTGCTGCTTTTACCAGCTGGAGCTGGAGTCTGCAGCTGTGTTCGGTTTAACTGATCTTAGCGGGGTTGTGCCTGCTTGCACCAGGTCTGAGTAGTGTCCCCCAGGGTTACAGCATTCTTGTAACACCACTGTTCAGATGTATTTTCACAGAGTGCAAGAAATGTGCCTGGTACAGCTCAGCGGTGCCTGTGTATGGATCCAAGGGAGAGCTTGAGTTTTAGGGAATATGCTCATACGGATCAATTTAAGGTGGCTTTAAAAATGAGTTTTGAATTGAAAGGTGTTGTGAACATTTACTCAGTTTCAGAAAACGTTATGGAAGTTCTGTATTTGAATGAACTTCAGGGCCAAGAGCTAGAGCTGAGGTGCACTAGACTTCTGACCCCTGCTGCGTCGCAGGCCTTCCAGACCAGGCTCCCTCGCTAATACTGTTTGTCAGGGAAGCCTTAAAATACATTGGAAAATAATTTGTACAGAAAAAACAGTGACAGAAATCGCAGGGCTCCTGATTCAGTGGCGAGGGTGGATTGTACCTGAAGAGAGTTTTTGGGTCCAGTGATTATGCAGGAGGTGACCTGTGGAAGAGGAGACCGAAGAAGCAAATGGCATTCAATTATACTCTTGTGGATTGACATGGGGTAAACCAAGCAGCCAAATTAACGTTATGATGTGGTGACTAAACTTGATGACATGGGAGATTCCAGTCTTGGTGTTCCTACGTAACTGTAGTATTGACTTCTTTCTAAGCGTAGCTTTCATTCTTTACTACTTTAAATGCTGGTTACGTGGTAATTCAGGCCATTCTGTAATTTACTGTATCGGAACAGAACAATTAGCTCTGTTTTCCTTTGTCAAGGAGGGGCAAAATCTAAGCAAGTTTAAATCAAGGAATTCAGAGGTGCTGTTTATAATTCTTGAGGAAGCAGGTAATCCTGGGTTTCATTAAATACCTTTTATTTAATGGTTACAGCAGGATCCAATGGGTGGAGTTAGTTATGATTTTATTTTCCAGCTCCATAAAACATGCCACTCCTTCCAGCCCGGTCATCTCCATGTTTCTCTGTAGCAGCTGAATACCTGCAGAACTCGGTGATTCACTGGGAAACCACAAACATTTACAATGCCTTTATGTTGTTCTTGTCAGGGAAAGTTTAGCATCTTGCAACTCATCCAGGATTTTAATGAGCTTTGCCACCAAAGCTTCCTCAGTGCCTCTTATTTCTGTGGTCATCTGTGTGTAAAGAAAAATTCCTGGGAAATGTTGTCAGTTTGTTTGGGCTGTCCAAGATGTACCCTGCAGGCAGGAGGCCTCCTGTACTATTATCTGGCAGTGGCATATAGGTGCTAGTTCTCTTTTTGGCTTGAAAAATCCCCGACATAACATTTTTACAGTGTGCTTTGTTGGTGGACATACACGTATAGGATTTTATCTCCCTCATGCTCCCACCTTGCACTAACACAGTGCTGATACGGCTCCTCAAGAGCTGGGGCAGCTGCACATCTTTAAATGTTGCTGTAATTAGGAGGAATCAAGGACTTTATATTCCATTGAACAGTTGTGATTCGTAGCCAAAGGCTGACACATGTGCTGCAAAACTTTCTAAAGCTGCAAAAGGTATTCTGTGTCTCTTTGGTGGCACAGACTTATCTGAGTAATAGCTGTAAAAGCATGTGGTGCCTCTGTGGTGCAGCAGAACAATACTTGTATCGCGAGGGATCTGTTTGTGGAGATGGTAAAAATCCCTTGTAGCAGAAGTCAGAGGCTGGAAACTGAGCAAATTTAGAATCTTTAGAAGGTATATTTTTGTCAAAGAGAGTAATGCCCCATTAAAATAACTCACTGAAGAGTTTATTGGCTCTGAATCTCCAAGATTTTGTCCTTGACTGAAAGAGAAGCTGTAGGTTGAGTGGAAGTTACAGGCTTGATACTGTGGAAAATGAAGATGTTTTATTGCCCTGCCTCTAGTTAAAAGGTCTGCATTTGCTGGCATTGCCATTCCTGCCACTATTCCTCAAAAACAGCTGTTTTAACAGGGAAAAAATTACAGTGCAGAATCTTACACCTTTCTTTGACCCAGGAAGAAGTCTGAAGATATGTGAAGGCCAGCTCTTTAATTGACTGTACTGATGTTCACTTCAACATCTTTGTTGATGATTTGGATGAGGGAATTGAGTGCACCCTCAGTAAGTTTGCAGACGACATCAAGCTGGGGGGAAGTGTCGATCTGCCGGAGGGTAGGATGGCTCTGCAGAGGGACCTGGACAGGTTGGATCGCTGGGCAGAGACCAACGGGATGAGGTTCAATGTGGCAAAGTGTTGGGCCCTGCATTTTGGGCACAATAACCCCAGGCAGCGCTACAGGCTGGGGGTGGGGTGGCTGGAAAGCTGTGCGGAGGAAAAGGACCTGAGTCTGTTGGTTGATGCTCGCCTGTACGTGAGCCGGCAGTGTGCCCAGATGGCCAAGGGGGCCTGTATCAGGAATAGTGTGGCCAGCAGGAGCAGGGAAGTGATCGTCCCCCTGTACTCAGCCCTGGTGAGGCCGCACCTCGAGTACTGTGTCCAGTTTTGGGCCCCTCACCACAAGAAAGACATCGAGGCCCTGGAGCGTGTCCAGAGAAGGGCAACGAAACTGGTGAAGGGGCTGGAGCACAGGTCTTATGAGGAGCGGCTGAAGGAACTGGGGTTGTTTAGTCTGGAGAAGAGGAGGCTCAGGGGAGACCTCATTGCCCTCTACAGCTACCTGAAGGGAGGTTGTGGCAGAGCTGGGGGTCGGCCTCTTCTCGCAGATAACTAGTGACAGGACAAGGGGGAACGGCTGCAAGTTGCGCCAGGGAAGGTTCAGGTTGGAGATGAGGAGAAATTTCTTCTCTGAAAGGGTGGTTGGGCATTGGAACGGGTTGCCCAGGGAGGTGGTGGAGTCACCGTCCCTGGGGGTGTTTAAGAAAAGGTTAAATGTGGTATTTAGGGACATGGTTTAGTGGGTAATAGGTGTGTGGGGGGGATGACTGGACTGGATGATCCTTGAGGTCTCTTCCAACCTTAATGATTCTGTGATTCTATGTGCACTTCTAATTCAAGCAGCAATCCTGGTTCACAAGGAACAAGGAACATTGTCACCCGGAGGCTTTGCTCTGCTCTCTGTCCTTGGTCAGATTTGCAGCTATGGGTCTGGTAGCTCCTGAAGCGCAGGATTGCCGTTGCAGGTGGAAGGTTGTGAGAGGACACGGTGCTATCTCCCGGTGTCTGCCACCTTATCCTGTCTCCCCTCAGCGATGCAGTGCGTACCTGCAGATCGCTTGGCGAGGCGCAGGGAGCCTGGGGTGGTTTTAGGCAGTGATACGTGCTGGAACTGGGAAAGAAGCAATGTGAGAAAATCGCGGTATTGGATAGCATTGAATTATGTGTGCAAAACTAAGAGGCAGATGAGGGAGAATCAGCGACCAGGAACTTTAAGTGAGGAGACAGCTTCCTGAAATAGCAGCTCCGGCTGCTGCGAGGCAATGGCTCTTGTGCTTATGTAAGTTAACTTGACCTTATTTGTTTCCAAAATGTTTAAGCATGCTTATAAAACATGTATCACAGTCATGAAGGATTCATGTTTGCCATCTCCTTACTGTTAGTGAGGTAAGTCTTGTCATCCTGGCGGGTACTTCGGACTTGACTCGTTCTTGTGAGAGCCCTGCTTGCTGTTGGAGCTGTGGGCTTCTTCCACTGGGTCACCTGCACCAAAAGCCTTGTCTGCAAACCCTGGGACTGCAAAGGTAAGGAAGCAGAGAGAAGTAACTCCAGCACCGTTTTGGCCCACTAACTCCTGAATAGTTAGTTTACACAAAGCAGAACCTTGCTACAGTTCGAGTTTGTTCTAAAGCTGGAGTCCGGACGACTCAGTTGTGTTTAGAGAATAAAGAAACAGAGTTGCTTCATGTTGTAAATTATAGAGCTCGCCCGAGACGCTGGAGCGTCTGATAGAGACTTCTTCCTCTTCGAGTTCTTTTATCAGTAGGTCTCAAAGGGTTTATCAGTAGGTCTCAAAGGGTTTATCAGTAGGTCTCAAAGCGCTTTACAAAGGAAATTCAAACCAGTGAGTTGTTGATGTAATAATAAAGAAAGTATTTTGCAGAAACCCAAGAGCTAATCTATTTAGTTTACTAAAGTCGCTCACCCTGTTTTACAGATGACACGCTTGGCTGGTAGCTGAGCCAGGAATCAAATTCTGGTGTCCCGAGCCATCCCAGAGACCCCGTTTGTGCACAGACAGTCTGTTTCTTAACCTGGCTTCAGAGCAGCCCGGTGTGTTGGGCAGCAATCCACGTCCAAGGAGGATGCTGCCTGGTGTGAGTTCGGGCTGCCTTGCGGCGGCGCTTGTGGCAGTACCCGGGAGGTCCTGGTTCCCCGTGTCATGCAGGGAAATGTTGTGGAGCTTTGGTGAGGGATCTCTGGGGGGCTGCTGCTCAGGCTCACGCGCTGTCCTTTGGACTCCATCGAGCGCTTCCCCATTTGGTCTTCGAGCTGTCATTGTGGGCACATTTTGATGTTTGTTACCCTGTTACATATATTTCTGTTTTCTTCTGATACGTTACAAAATTGCTGCCTTGGCATTAGAGTCATTCTTGTAGCTGTGCCAATGTTTTTAGTAACTCATTGACAGATTTGGGGCAGGAAGCTCCAGGATCTGAATACATAGTTTCATTACCTTTTTTTGTCATCCCTTTCCCAGGGACTGGCTTGCCCTCTTGAACTGAGGTGCTTTGTGTATGCTGAAACTCCTAGGCAGGATGTGGAAGTCAAGGAGAAGCGGGAAAGGATTTTGAGGACTATTCCAGAAAAAGTATATTTTCATGGCTGAGCAACTTGAAAACAAAACAGCCCTCAGAAAAACTGTTGGTAAAACTCCTTTCTCTGGCATGTACACGGCAGTTTCCTGAGGGTTTCCTTTGTCTATCTCCTGCAGTAAGTACATCGTAGGAAGGGCCCAACTTTACTATTATTTTTTCCTCTGCTTGTTTTCCAGTGTCATATCCTGCATAAGGGACGGGCAGAGCAGATAGTGTTCAAGTTGGCTGTTAGAAGCCAAAATGGGATCAAGGCATCCTGGAATGTAAAAGTGCTCACAGAACCTGATGCCTAACTCTGGTGCAAGACTAAAGCGCTTCCAGTCCACCAGTATTAGAGACCTTCAGATAAATACACACATCAACCTACACATGGGACACATGTGATGCCTCCTTACACTTAGGTGGTTACTTGGACTGGGCAGGCAACTGCTTTTCTGTAGAAAGGCATGAACGTAGACAGATGGGATTACCTGGCCTGTGCAAGGGATGGTACAGATAACCCAAGACCTCTTTTCCAAGACTCGTATGGTTTGAAAGTTACTGTATGCTCTCTGAAGACTTCCACTGTATGATATTAGAGGGTTTTGTGGCTATTGTTTTGTTCATCTAGGGATTTAAAATAACTAGCTGGAGCTACTCAGAATGTGTGGGGGAGAGAGGGTTATACTATATAGCCTTCCAGCGTAGACATGCCCTTCATTTCTGAAGGGCATCACGTTTGATTATCGGTGTCTTAATTTGTAGGGAGATAAATTATTAACAGTGACTTCATCACATCGCTCAACAAGCTGTTCTTCAATTTTTTCTTGAAGATTGCCTGAACTTTTATCTGTCTGTCTTTATAAATTCTTAATTCATTGCCCTTTCTCAGCCTCTTAGGTTGTAAAATGAGGCCAATAGTGATTTAACTGATATTCTTGATGTGCTTTCAGAGTACTGGATGTCTCTGTGGAGAATTCATTCTCCTCTGTTCCCTCAGCTGTCCTGTATGGTTTTTCCCTGCTGCATTTTCATATGGTCTATGGGAAGAAAAAAAAAAAAAAAAAATCTGTAACTTGGGAAAGCATTGACATTTTCTGTGAGAATGTCTTCTGGATTTTTGGGCCCCTCCCTCTAATAACAGCCAAAATAAACACTGCAAAAAATGCCCTTTAGTTACACGCTTCAGTATTGTGGGGCTGCTTAGTCCCCTACCTTCCCTCTGTCTCTTGGGCAGGGACAAGCAAAACCTTGGTGGTTCCCTTCCCTTTGTGTGCATTTCTTAATGACTTGTTTCTGCTAGAAGTGCAAGGAAAAAAGATTTAGAACATTTATACTTTCAGTCTTCAGAAAATCAGAGAGAACGAGGGGGAGGAGGGTTTGCCAGCGTTTTCTTTCCTCCTTTTAGTGCTCTCTGCCACAGGTGGGTGGTGTGAGAACCTCTCCTTGTGTGCTTGTGTACCCTGCGTTCATGGAGTTGGAAACAGATCTGAGCCTGTGGATGGATGGGTGGGTGGATGGAAGGAAACTGGTGTGAAGTGGCAGACTCTTCTCTCCTCCCCTCTTTGTCTTCCATCATTTAGCTCTAAGTTCTAGCCTGGGTTCTTCTGTTGTATAGTGAAAGGAAGTATTTGGGCACAGCTTGTCTGGGTTTGGGGAAGCTCAGAGCTGATTCCTGGCTCTATCATGGTCTGTGTGTTATTTGGCCTCTCTGAGGGAGTGATGCTGGCTTACCTCTTACCCCTTAGGAGAACTGTGAGAGTAGTTACAGGTGAGGCGAGGGTGCTTTCATTGTATGATAAAGGAGCTATGAGCATACAGGATACTAAAATACTTCGTTTGGTTGTCGGTTTGTTATTAGCCTCTAAACAGCAGAGGAAGGCTGTGCCCCTCCCAGACCTCTCAGCTTACCTGTGTGTGGACATGGGAAATCTTGTGCATTGGCTCAGGTAATGGCCATGCTCTTGTAGGGCCCCAAACCCACTTGCTGGGGCCCCTCTGGGTGTGACTCCACCGTAGGGACCTGAGCCACCACAGCGGCAAAATGCCAGGTTGTGCCTCTGCTCTGGGACCCCACACGCAGCACGGGGCCAGGGCAGAGCTTTAGCTTTCACACTCAGCGTGAAGGCAGTCAGCGTACCGAGGTCAGACCTCTTGAGCGCTTTCTTGGTGTGACTGTGGACGTTCAGTAGGGTGGAAATATCGCTGAGTTATTTGCTGAGGAGAAGAGAGTTTACCTTAGCAACCTTGGGCTGTGCCAGGGGGTGTAAGGTCGTGCAGGGTGGGTGGAGGTATGTGTTTTGCAGGAGGCACTTGGCATTGTATTCAGCCATGAATCTGCACATTTATCTGTCAGCATCAAGTCTGTTATGGGGGAGGAGGGGGAGGGATGGAGATAGCGCAGCATGTGGAAAGAATGCAGGTTGGCCAGGCTTCTCCAGCTCACGGAGCAGTGATGGATCTGTCAGGCTGATCCCACGGAGGGGAAGGGCTGTTTGTTTTGAACAATGAAATAGGCTGAAGGACGTGCTGGGAATGTATAAATATTAAGTGGTGTTCAAACTTCCAGCTAGGAAATGTGCTGGTGTCTCAGTAGCACTTGAGATACTGCTGTGTCTTGTAAGCCTGGGCCAAGTGTGTCCCCTACCGCGGTACCTGCAAAAGGGGAAGGAAGAGGTGCAGGCAGGCTGAGATTGCCGGCGGGTGTGAATGTGGAGGCGTCCAGAAACATTGCCTGGCTCCCTGTAACAGCATATTGCCATCTCCCTGCAGGGAAAGCCAGGCAGTGGCTAGGATGCTGCCTTTGGCTCTAGGTGCACGTGCACTACTTCTTGCTGTATTGCAGGTTTCACTGGAGCTTGGACTAAAACCCTACCTGGGAAACTGAGGCATAGAGCTGTGGGGTTAACTAGCTGCCAGCCCTCTGTCCTACTTGTATGACTGAATTACTGCAGGTATTCACCTCCAGTGCTCTAAACCACTTGTTTTACACTTTGGGAAGGTGAAGGAATGCTGTGAAGTGCAACGAGATGGAATGAAGGTTGGATCCTGCAGTGGTTGGGATACCTCCATGTGTTACACAAGAATTAGGAATACAAGAAAAAGCACTGATTGATAAGGTGCTGGGGGTGTGCTGTTCTCCTTGTAAAAATCCTGGAAGCAGAGAACTTCGGAGTGCCATCCACCAGAAACAGTGAGAGATTTTTGGAAGCAGTGTTTGACACAGCAAGACAAACCCATCTCTGCCAGCCGAATCCACGTAGGGTGAGGCAGGAACTGTATTGCTGTATTGGCTTGAGATGAGATGGGAACTCCAGCTGTGAAAACTGCCTCTGTATTTTTTTCCTTTTGGAAAAAGACCTGCCCAGATCTGCTGATAGCTCAGTTGTACAGGCATGATTAAACGTCACAGGTATTACGGGGCTGTAACTGGAACTGAGATTCCCTGTAAAGTGGGACTGGCTGTTACTGAAGGAGCAGAGTAAGAAAAGCAGAAAATTGGAAAACAACAACATAATGAGCTAGAGATGTAAGTGTGGCTGTTGAGTGTAAGCCAGGTGATCGCTCTGCTCTTAGTACTGAGTGATTGGGTTCTGTGGCTCTTCTCTTGGTAATGCTTTCAGAGGGCAGGGGAAGGCAGAGTTAGACACCTTTTTGAACAGCACATGGCAGAGAATCACAGTAAAGGTGGTTGGACAAGTTCTTCTGGGTTTCTGCTTAACCCTCCACCACTGACCTGTGGCACAGCTAGAAGCAAACCCCCTGCTTTGTGCCTCCGTCTTGCTGTGTGCGATGGGGACACTTGCCAACCTTGTGCAAGTCTTTTGCAATCTAACCGATGTTTGAGGCTCTCCTAAGGGTGCTGCAGATGACCGAAATACTACTTTCCTTTTTAAGGCGTGTTTGCCATGTGTTGCAGTTTGCCATCTGCTACAGAATAGCTTTTGCTTGGAGTTTATGATTGTATTTTATACTTTCCCCAAATGAAATCACAGGAGGCCTGTAAAACGGTGGCCCTGTGCAGTTGGGGTGGCAGTGCTGATTTCATCTTTCAGATTGCTTTGGTCTGCTAACCTGTGACATGCAGACAGTGGTCGGTACCTTAGGTAGTAAGAATTTATGACAAATGCTTGGGAAAGCTGTTTTGGAGGTTTGAATGCAGTTCCCTTCGAAGAGACTTGGGATTTCATTCCTTGGGAGCAGTTTCCCAAGGCTTGCCAGCAGCCCCAGTCCAAAGTTGTCAAGCGCAGCGTGTTTATATTGATGTCGCATGCTAACGCCAATCCCATCGGAGCAAACGCTCCGCTGCGTACACTCCCTGCTATGGGAGGATGCGGGTGAAGCGATGCCTGACAGAAGATACCATCTGATGTAACACGTAATGGGGAGGTACTCTGGGGCAGCGGTGATGAGATCAGGATAATAAGTGATGCTGAGCAGAGCAGGAATTGGACTCGGGCTTTTCAGGAGGCTCAGCTCTCTCAACCGTACTGCGTACAGAGGTGCTGGGGGTTTTGTGCTCTTTGGAGTAAATTTGTTTGACGCCCTTTGTAGCAGAAGGGAAAGGGAAAAGACATGTTGAAGAATTAATAAGTTAAGACTTTATCTGAATCCAGCCTCCTTAAAACCAATCCGTTCTGCTTCTGGATTGGAGAAAATTGTGCATTCTGCAGGAATGGATTATCTGCTGCTTCTCTGGCTTCTCCACCCACCTCCACCCTCTTCCTCGTCTTTGAGAGCTGTTTAAAAGTGATCCATTTCACAGAATCACAGAATGTTAGAGGTTGGAAGGGACTTCGAAATATCGTCTAGTCCAACCCTCCTGCCAAGGCAGGACCACCTAGAGCACATCACACAGGAACGTGTCCAGTTGGGTTTTGAACGTCTCCAGTAGGGAGCCATTGGTTTGCAGAGCGTCTGAATTGTACTGGATTGCTTCTGGCTATTTATGCTTGGTGGAACTGTGCTTGTGTTTCTAGACTCATGCAAAACACTGCTTTTAATACCGATGCTTAGTCTTTTGGCGCTCATGTTGATAGATCAGTGATATCTCCCATCTCCAAGCCACCGTTTTCATTCTACAGGTCTGCATGAATTTGGTTGGGCACCCCAAGCTAGACACAGGTCCCAGTTTCCCAAGCACCTGAAAACTGTTTGTAGATTTGTGAAGAGCAGCCCTGCGGGCGTTGTTCAGAGCTAGAAGACGTTTCTGTTGGCTTCAGTGGGATTTATTTCAAACCCTTCAAAGCATCAGGGCAATTCTGGGAAGTGGGGACGGCAGTGAGAACAGAGTCACGCCCGTACGATTTAAATGCAGTCGTCTACATCACTTACCTACAGTGAAGAGAAAATGCAATTTATTTTTAACACCTTCTTAATTCCAAAATGTTTGTATATTAAAAAGATGAAATGACAGTTGGCTTCACTGTGGCTCCTTCTCACAGTACTGCCCTGATTCCTCTTGTCCTGAGGAGCTGACGATCCATACTGATTTTCTCTCACTGTGAACTTGTGTGCAACTTAGAAAAACAGGGATCTCAACTTAATAGTCTCTCTGAGAGCTACTTTAACCACAAATGATGACTCTTAGCCTGGCAATATCTTGTTCTTCAAACTGCAAAGAAAATTTTATGCAAATCAGGCTGTTTAGTTTTCATAATTGATTTGCTGATTATTATCATTATTATTACTTATTGTGCTAAGCCTAATAAACGGCATGTGCGTGGCCCATGGGGTGTTACATCCTACATGGGAAGAATTTTCTGTTAAAATTGTTTTTAATCAAACACCCTATATTTGTTTCTCATTCTACCTGAGAGACTTTAGAGCTGCTGAATTGTATGACCTTGTAGGTTAACAGCAGCTCTGGAATAGAGTTGCAGCATATCTGTCTAGATCAGGAGAGAGCAATTAGCAAGTTATTGATAGCGAGATGAAGCTGCAGCCTGAATTCCAGCCAGCAGAGCACGGTGGCTTTCTGACACAGGGCTTGAGTGGACATTCCTGGTCAGGAAATAACTGTGCCTTTATTATTTAAGAAAGATGCTCCCAGGATGGGCAGCCGGTACAGATAGCAAATAATTCTCCTTGAAGGCTGCAAGTCTGGTCTGGTCTCTCCACTTTTTCTGCTAAAAGTGTTCCTTAGACTCTTGCTGGCCATGATAATTTTTCTGTTGTGGGCATCATTACTGACAGAGCTTTCTTTGGGGAATAAATTTCTTAGTTCTCTCAGGATTTTTACTTTTATTTGCCAGCTTTATGCTGATATAGATGGACAATAGTTCACTCCGAGTCCTTCAAATTACTCCCAGTCTGAAACGGAGCGAAGGCAACAGGTGGTCTAATGGGAGAGACTGCATCTCCGGGAGAGCTGCGACCCCCCGCCGCTGGGTAGGGGTTTGGTGCCGTGCCTTAGCAGCGACACGTTGCCTGAGGCACCGAGGGTGCTGAGCCTGGGGTGGACCTTCCCTGTGCGCCGCGTTGGCGTGTTGGAACCCCAGGCCAAGGCGGGCTTGGCCACAGGCGCAGCCTCCTCCAGCGAAACGGGCTGTGACGGGGCATGCCGCTGCCTACAGTAAGCTTGTCCCTGCAAATCCTATCTCAGATTCGTGTAATCCGGGCGAGCTGTGAGGCTGGCTGGTGCGTGCGGCCACGCAGACGTGTCGCGGGGAAGAACACGCCCGTGTGAGCGGGGCTGCAAGCGGAGGTTCAGTCCCCCTGAGCCCCTGGGCTGCCTCTTTGATCCAGCTGCTTTTCTGTGGCTATTTTCTGCCCTTCTCTACTTCTAAATAACTCTGGCTTTTATTTGACCTATCTTCAGAGTGATTTTCCTCTAAGCCAGACCTTTCAGTGTCTCAGAAACCCTGCAGCACATAAAGGGAACACAAAGAGATGAGATTTTTCTCTCAGTCACTTTAGCGAATTTAAGCTTGATTGACAAGCCCTGTTCTGGTGCTGGCAACTGGGATTTCCTGGGCGTGTTAATGGCTTTTTACATTAGTGCTTTACGTGTAAATCCCAGCTTCTGCAGCTGAGTAGCTGTTGTCCCTCAGGTGAGTCTGTTGTCTGGCAGCCTCCTGGCCTTTCCAGGGCCAGCGCGGATATTGTTTTTCCTCATTTCTTTTTCCAGGAGGCAGCAGCATGGCTCCAGTTGTGCTTCAGCTTAGAAACTAGGGGAAGCAGGAGGGTTGTGCCTTTGTGGTATGCTTGCTCGTACTTTATCCAGTTGTTTTTAAATTAACCTGGTCATCAGCAGCTTCCACCATGTACCACCCCGAGCGTTTCCGAAGTTTGGTGGGCTTTGTGTTCCAGGGTCATTTTGGTGCGAGGTTAATCCCATCAATCATTTTGTTTTCCGCTTTCTCCTCAGAAGAGCGATTTGTTTCCCCATTTCACGTGTGCTGCTTCTCCATCTCCCCATTTAATTTGCAGAGTTTGAAAATGGTTGGCAAGTGTATCCTGAAGGCTGAGAAGGAGAAAGTGGCCAAGAGCTTGGAGCTGTTGAACTTCCTCCTCAAAACTGTGACGGAGCAGGTGAGTGTGTGAGCTGATGTGTGGCAAATGACTGTTCTGAATGCCACCAAGGCCTCTTTTAAATATTAGGCTTGGATTTTTATCTTGTGACTGCTCCATCGCTACATCCCACCTCATTTCTTACTGAAGGTTCCCCTGGAGGGAATGCCTAGCTGGATCTGAGGGCAGAAAAGCCCTCATGTCCAAAGGCATGATCCGTAGCTCTTGTGGGCTGATCTCCAAGTGCCTGTTGAAGGATTTGTGCAAACACGTGGCATCTTCTTTCTTATCAGCAGAAATACAGCCAGGGATATAGTGAGGGTGAGCTGGGTTTTGTCCCAGACAGTTGCTCTGTCCTCTCCACTGAACTCCAGAGATGTTAGTTTCCAGAAACTGGGACTTAGTCAGAATCTTTGTGAGCAGGAGTGAAGCTTTGTTCTGGGGCTTTGTTTTCCCTAATGAAAAACATCTTTATTGAACATGAGAAGCTTTTCTATAGGTGACAAAATCAGTCTCCAACATGGTCTTATTTACTGGAGCAAAATACCACAAGCAGCAGAATTGCTGAAGCCCAGTTTCCTACTGATAAGCACTGAGCTCACACCACAGCCTGTTTCTTTGTGAAGACCTAATAGGAAAGTGGGTGGAGAGAGATTATTTCCAAGGCTTTTGTAGAAACTGAATAGCCTTTGAGTCTGTCTGGTATTACTGAAATTATCCAGTGGGTTACGGAGGCTGTAGAGGCGACCAGAGGCAGCACGGTTGCATCCTTTAGAAACCAGACTGAAAATGCTGCTGCTTTTTTTTTTGTTGTTTTTTAAGATAGGTACGTAGTCATGTGTCTCCTGCCCCCTGCTCCCAGCCATGGGCTGAAAAGGAAAAAGGTCCAAAGGACCTTTCATTGCTTCTTAACGCCAGTACAATTCTAGCTGTGAGACTCGCACCTCTCACGCTACAGACCCAGTTTTCAAGCAAACCCTGTGACTCACCATTTTTTGCCCCCAAAATGGAGTGGTGTTGCAAATGGGCTCAGGGCAGCAGCTTGGAGGAACCGGGCAGGATTGGTTCCTCCTGCCATAGTCTGGTCCCGAGGGCGGCCTGTGCCCCATGGCTGTGAGTGCCCCTTCTGCGTTCGCTCTGCACATTGTCTGTTTTTACTTGCCTCTTGCAGAAGCTGCAGGTGAAGCTGACGGAGCTGGAGAAAGTGCTGGTAGCTCTGAACCAGCCGGAAGGCGTTGGGAATTCGGCACGTCTCGACTCTCTCTACTGGAACGTCATGCGCTGGCTGAATTACACGTATGTACGCTTGGTGCTGTGGCTGCGTGGCTTGCCCGAGGGACTGTCCTACTTGTCTTTGTTGATGTGGGGAAGTAGGAAGAGAAAGGAAGTCAAGGCACTGAGCTCAGGCTGGAGTTCTGAGTTAAATGGAGCTCCTGGGCTGCTGAGGTTGAAACACTTGTTGTCTTGCTTGAAGCAGTGCTAGGCTCGTCCTTCCAGCTGCTTGTGTGGTTCGGGTCGGTCCTTGATGGGGAAGGATTGTAACGCGTGTCTGGTACCTGCTCTGCCCTGCCAGGAGAGGTAAGGCGGCCGATCGCCCGAGGACGGAGTGCCCGCTTTCAGCGGTCCCGAGGGGTGGCCTGGTTTAACAGCCATCGCCAAAGTTGCAGAGAAGCTTGTAGGCTAGGATGAGTGACCAGCCCACATCACGATGGATTGATCCCGCAAACGTGAGGCTGGAAGGAGTGAGTGGCTGTCCTGGGAAGTGACTGGGTACCAAAGAGTACATGGCAGGACCTTCAGTCCTCTTCAGTGACCTTCTGGGCTCCATAGTGTCTGGATCCTCAGCCTGGTGCTTGGAACAGTTGCCACCCAGCTCTGAATGCTGGGGAACATGCAGTGTTTTTCCTGTAGTGCTCCTGTGTCAGGTGGCAGCTGGATTTGGCTTTTGCTCCAGGGCAAAAGAAAAAAAAAAAGTTAGGCTCTTTTCCTCCTTCTATCAATATCTTGCAATCAGAACTTTTGTTTCCCCTCCCTGCTGGCAGTGTTTAGTGAGACACACAGCATTAGGAGTGCTGGGTGCTCTGCTCATGGCTGGGAGCTGCAGTCCCAGTATGTGGGTGGCCTGGTCGTGGTCTCTCAGCCCAGCAAGAGGCTCTGAGGGAAATGCTTGTGTTTGGCTCACTGTCAGAGGCAGGGAAGAGTCGTACAAGGCAGCTGAAGCTGCTGTTGTGGCCCCTTCTAATGCCTGGAACAGGCTTGCAGGGCACAGTGGCCTCACCCAGCCTTCTGGGGCCCAGCAACAGAACCCCAGGGGACGGCATGGAGCTGCCCCAGGGGAGGGTTAGGGGGGAGATCAGGAGAAGGTTCTTCCCCCAGAGGGTGGTGGGGCCCTGGCACAGGCTCCCCAGGGCAGTGGTCACCGCCCCGAGCTGGGCTGAGTTCAGACAGCGTCTGGCCAACGCTCTCAGTCATCTGCTGTGATGGGGCTGGGCCTGTGTGGGGCCAGGGGTTGGGCTGATGGGCCTTAGGGGTCCTTTCTGATTTGGGATAGGCCATGATTCTGTGACCCAGCCCCAGGGCCTTTCCCAGCCTCACGCAGGTCCCTTGGCATCCCGCTGCCGAGGCTGGCACATGCTTTAGGAGGCAGTGGAGACTGCAGCTGGCAGGGGGGTTGCTGAGGTAAACACTAAGCTTGTGCCTGCTGTCTGAGGGAGGGATTGGGGCTCAGGGGTGCAGCCTGCCGTCACTGTTGGCATCATCTTTCTGTGACACGCAGAGATCTTCGCGCAGGTGAGTTGGAGCAAGTCTTTAGCAGGCATGGTTTGTGCACAGGACCCTGTTGGAGGTGCTGAGAGGCAAGGGCTAACGTCAGGTTGTCAGGATAGCGTTTTTCCACCCTGAAGAGACACAGCTAGTCACACTGAAAGCCAGGCCATGGAATTAGAGCCTGGTTCCTTTCCAGGAGTCCTCTCTGGGGACTGAGCTGGTGCAGAGCAGCGTAGGCTGGGTGGAGGCAAAGGTGCCAACGGACTTTTGGAGAACTGCAGCAGTTGTGGCTGTCTTGTGTGTGCACAAGGGTGCTGAGGTGAGACTGGAATGGTCTGGTGGGGGTTCTTGCTGGAAGATCTCTTGGGATTGTTAGCGTAGCAAAGGCCTTGCTGGGGCTGTTGCTTGGGCAGACGGGTGGTGTCTGAGGAGCCATGCACAGGGCCACAGATGGGTGTGCTGGAGAGGGTGTAAGGCACAGAGTTACCTAGTCTGTGGAACAGGGGTGCTTCCTCAAGTCTCCATGTGCTGCCTTGAGTGCTGGTCGGGCCCCCGTTGTTAGTTCACGCAGTCCCTGTGCAGACTGAGGACCTGCCAGGGATAATGCTCATCCTTGCAGCAGGCCTGTGCTTCCCACACCTTTCTTCTGCATCTGCCTGGTCGTGGAGTGCCTGTAGCATGGATGGCACCGCTCCCTGGCTGTAAACTAAGTTGCTCTTGATTTTTGGTGTTCTCTGTGCAGGAAGCCCAAGAAGGAGAAGACAGCCGATAAGCCTGTGCAGGAAGCAGAGCCATTGAAGCGGAAGAAGAAAGGCTTCCTGCCAGAGACCAAGAAACGCAAGAATCGCAAGAAAGGCATCCAGGAGAATGGGGTAGCACCAGTAGCTAGTGAAGATGAAGAACCAGCAGCTCCAGAGGAGCAGCCCCTGGGAACAGAAACCCCCAAGCAGAAGAAAGGCTTCATGCCTGGTGGCAGCAAACACAAGAATCAGAACCGAGGGGTCAGAGAGAAGAGAGTGGCAATGGCAGGGAGTGGGGAGGAAGCTGTTAATGGAGGAGATGCTGTGTCAAACAAGAAGAAGAAGAAAAAGAAGAATATGAACAGGAAAAGAAAAGGCGGTGCAGGCAATGAAGCTGAGCAAGTTCCAGCTGCAAAGAAAACCAAGACGATTGTCAACCATGAGACCCAGCAGAAGCAGGGCAAAGCCAAGAAGAAAAGAAAAGAGAAAAAAACTCCAGTGCTGCAAGAGTAAACTCCATGGACTCACCCAGGCCTGGCCCGGCGGGCGTGGCTCAGAGGACTCTTTTAATATCTTTTGTAACTATAGTTTTTATGTCCTCCATGACTTTAAATAAATCTTCCATGACGCTGAGCTCCAAAGCTGTGGGTCTGACTTGTGTGGAGGGTTCAGCTAGAGCACAGCGAGCTTTGGGATGTCACACAGCCTGCGGGCCCCGGCCCGTGCTCACTCTCTCTTCCCTGACAGTGCCAAACAGGCTGTGCTTGGAGCACAGGCTCCTGTCTCCACCATTTCCCACGGCAGAAGTGAGAGGCTTGTGTGGATGTCCTGGGGAGCTGCGGTAGGTGCGCTGGCACTGACTGGTGTGGCCGAGCCCTGCGGGAGGTTCAGCAGTAACCCCTGAGGGCACGTTTCTGTCCTGCCCAGGCCCAGCAGTACTCACAGCTTTTCCAGTCTGGGAGATGCCGACTCTCTGGAATGCCTGGAGTTAAATGGGCTCGCACGTGCGCGTTCTGGGGTCGGTTATATCCGATTTGGCCACTCGGGTGTCAGCAGTAGCTACCATGATCTGGCTTGCTTGCCTTTTTGCTGCTGGCTGCAGGAGGGGTGGTGACCCCTGCCATAGCACAAGGGTTCATCAATAGAACAGTGAAACAATTGAAACGGTTGGTTGATTTGCTCGGCCAGCAGGCTCTGTGCAGCCGTGCAAGGCACCAGTAACCAGCAGGCCTGCGGCAGTCTGCGAAGGCGACTGCTTGGAATTGTGTCTGTTGATTTATCCCCAGGCTCCTGACTGCCAGAACAGCATCGCCCCTTTGGAGAGCGCCAGGACCAGGTTCTCCGAGGTGTTGGGCCTGGTTCTTGTTGAGAGCTGTGTCTCAAAGCCTTTGAAACCCTACTTGTGGTGTAGTTGCTTCTAAAGCCTCCTCCCTCCTTTCCTCACCACCTTACTCCTGGAGGCCAGAAGGTGTGGGGTGGTGGCCAGCCCTGACTCCTCTCCCAGCAGGGGAGGACAGTCCCCATGAAGGCCTGGGCACTCTCCCTCCTGCAGAGGAGTTTGGTGCTGGCTCCTGGCAGAGGCAGGCGGCTGCCGGCGGAGTGAGGGGCTGGAGCCGGGCTGTTCCTGCTCTGCCTTCAGCTCTTGTCCCGCAGGTGGGTCTGTGCCACCAGGCACAGATAAGGGCACTGGAAATGTCACATAGAGTTTGGAGGGAGTGAGGGAAGAGCTGCAAAGGGCTGTGTTTGCCCATGGCTATTTATCTGCCTTTGCAATGATTCTTCCCTCTAAAGGCGTGAAACTCCCCGGGAGACAGCTCCTGGCAGCGCTGCAGACACCTTCAGGTGTCTCTTCTCATGTCCGTGTCACAGCCGTGATCGTGCAAGGTGTGCTGCGCGTCCCAAGGCGTGCGCCGGCTCCCGGTAGCAGCCAGTGAGGGCTGGAGTTCCTGTGCCGTCCTGCTGGCAGGGTTCAGCAGAGAACGTCCTTCCTGTCCTTTCCCCACCTTTCGCTTTCTGCCTTCACAGCTGGCTTCCTCCGGCACCCACGGGCGGCAGGTCTGAGGAGCACTTCATCATTGCTTTGGAGGATGCCACCCTTGCCCGTCCTGGATTTGGACTGGAGCTGGACTCTGCAAGTCAACGCCCTTCAGGTAGCGGCACGAATCAGGGCAGGAGGTGAAGGGGAGCTCTGCAAAGTTGCCGCGGTCCCTCAGCAGGTGAAGGGAAGCTCTCCTCCTGCCCACGCTCGCTGATGGTTGGCCTCCAGCCTGCGCAGGGTTTGCAGGAAGCTACTGGTCCCCAAGCAGGGTGGAGGCTTAGGCTGCAGGAACGTGACCAGGTCAGTTCAGATCAGACCTTCAGTGAGGTGGCTGGTGTCTGCACCTCTCAGCAGCGCTCCCACGCTTGCCTGAGCAGTTCAGGGCTGGACCTTTCCTCCCAAGCCACGTACTAATCTGAAGGTTGTTGTAGGGTCTTGACTGGAACAGCTGCTGTTGCAGCCTGCAGAGGAGCTGCAAGTCTGTGTTCCCAGCCAGGAGGTCCTGGCAGTTATTACTGCTGATCTTGTCCCCAAGAAAAAGGGCGCCTCTGCTTCAGAGGGGACTGCTGGCACGGGGGACGCTGCCCTGCCTCTGCCAGTTCATGCTGAAAGCTGGTTCATCGTCTTGTTAAAACCTCAGTCCCAGCTAAGCTCCTCTAGATGTCTCCTAAGTGATGACTTTTCGTATATTAAGCACACGCAGCGTACAGGAGGCCAGCAGGTCAGGGCCATCTGTGCTTAATGACCCAGGGATGCTCTGAAGGGGAACAGGGGTTTAAAATCTGGACGCTGCCTTCACTCACGATTTCTTCCCTTTCCGTGGCTGTAAGTCGGACGTGCTGGGACCTCGTACCACTGCTCCTGCAGAACTAGAGGAACCGCATGCACGTGTGGTGGGTGGGGAGCAAGGTGGGCACATGGGTACGCGGGAGTGCTGGGAGGGGGAAGGCAGCGTCTGTCAGACCTGCAGCAGGGCAGCAGCTTGGTTGTGTTGGGGGAGCTGAGCCTGGCGCTCAAGTCGAGAGGGCCTTGAGCAGCCTGGAGGAGGGCCAGGGCCATGCCAGGCTCTCCAGTTTGGGTGATGGTGCTTCACCCTTACCATAGAATCCCAGGCTGGTTTGGGTTGGAAGGGACCTCAAAGCCCATCTAGTCCCAACCCCCTGCCATGGGCAGGGACACCCCCCACCAGCCCAGGGTGCCCAAAGCCCCATCCAACCTGGCCTTGGGCACTGCCAGGGATCCAGGGGCAGCCACAGCTTCTCGGGGCACCCTGTGCCAGGGCCTCAGCACCCTCCCAGGGAAGGATTGCTGCCTCCCAGCTCAGCTCCAGCTCCCCTCTGTTAGTTTAAACCCACCCCCTTGGCCTGTCACTACACTCTTCTGTGGGAACGTGCGCCTGGGCCTGGCAGGTGATGGCCAGAGCCGGGGCTGCGGCCTCGCAACAGGGGCCTCTGCCCCTCTGAGGCTTTTGGGGTGAAGCCCTATGAGTGTTCCCCCCCCGGCTGGTGTGGTTTCTGCCCACAGAGCACGCCGAGTTGGTTCGTGACCCGTTGAGCTCTCCCTCGCTTGCAGCTCAGAGGGGCAGCCAAGCTGGCGGAGAGCAGAAGGGCCTGGTCAAAGTAACTGTTCTAGAAAGAGAAGGGGCACGGAGCTGGAGGGAGCGCCCCTCGGGGTGCACGGTAGAGCCCGGGGTGTGCTGCTGGAGACCAGCCTTTGTCCCAGGCTGGTGGAGTGCTGGGAGGAGCAGGGCCAGCAGCTTGGGCCCGGGTGCGGTAAGACTCTGCCTAGGACTGGCAGAAGAGGCAGCGCTGCAGGGTGGGTGGAGGGTTGGGGCGGAAGGGCTGGGACCCGGCTGGCTCGTCTGAGCGGGGCAGTGAGGCTGCCCGTGGCAGGCAGGGGAGGCTGGGCGGTAAAATGTGCATCCCCGCAGAGGGGAATAAAACCCCACCGGTGTTCCAGTCTCTGTCCTCCCTCTGAACCTCAGCCTTGCAGCTGAGATCTGACCACGGCTTTCAAACCTTTGCCAGGGCAGGAGGCCCTGCAGGGCTCGAGGCTGACAGTGGCTCAGCCGCTTTGCTACCGGGACCGGTGGGCAATTAGCCGCCCTGCAGCGGCAGGAGCCCACGTGATTGGGGTTTTTTTTTTTTTCTTCTCCCCCTTTCTCAGGCAGAGGAGAACCTGTCCTCCCCAAATCTTCGTGGCAGCAGGGCTCAATGGCAGCATTTCTCTGCTTTCTCTTGAAGAATTAACTGCATAAAGTCAGAAGCCCTGAGGTTACAGGCATCGGCTCAAACCTGCCTCGTGGTGTTCGGCATGGTGAGGCTGGTGAAACCAGCCCGTTCCCGGTCCAGCAGCGTGTGCCGGGGTGCCAGGACACTCCTGTTGTTTGGTGCTGGTTCGGTTGGGGCAGCGACCCTCCCGAGGGACAGGGTGTCCAGGGCTGCCCACCCACGGGGAACCGCTGCCCCAGCACCCAGCAAACATGGTGACAGTGCGGCTCTTGGCAGGGGAGACACTGGCCACAGGGATTTCCTGCTGACTTGCCTTCTAGCTGTTGCTCATCGCATGCACTCACAGCGAAGGCTGAATCGACCATCAGCAAGGAAAACATCTTGTCCTTCGGAGCTTATTTTAAAATGCTAGAACTTTAAAGTTGGGGGTTTTTTGGTGTGGGGTTTGTGGTTTTTTTTTTTTTTTCTCTTTTGAAGTCATGTATTGCGTTACACAGAGATGTTTCCAGGGCCAACAGGACGTGGTTGCAGTGTGTTGCTCAGGAGTGAACGAGGTGGCCGCGTGGTCAGGACACAGACGGCAGATGCGCCAGCAGCCAGGCCAGGCCACCCGCAGCGTAAACGGCATCGGCCTGGACAAGCTCGGGCTTCGCAAGGTGACACGCAGGGGCAGGGTGTGTTGGAGGGGGTCAGGGCAGTCAGCCTGGGCAAGCCCAAGCAGTGGGGCTGTTGTCTCTGTGTCTGTCAGGCCCGTGTGTGTGTGTACAAACCCCATGTGAACAGTACAGTCGTATTTGCAGTTGTTGGCTGATGGAAGCTAAAGCTGCTGAGCTCCAAAGCCAAGCTGCTGGAACACCAGAGTGTGTAAAATTATGCGTGATCAAGCCATTTACACAGTATGACTAGGCTGAACGCCTCGAGATGCGCTGCCGACAGGCGATCGGGGTTGATTGTTTAAGTGACAAATCCTTTGCTCGCAGGGGTGGCCTGGCCTGGCCACTGGCACTGCGCTGAAGAACGCTGACAGGAGGGGAGGAGAGGTCTGTCCCACAGCAGTAAGGGGATGCTCAAAGGCCCCTTGCCCATGCTGCCACTGCAGCCCAAGGCAGGGGAGCAGGAGGCCACAGAGCACCTGAAGCAGCAGGACCAGCCCCTTCGCTCCCCCTTCTGCCCACAGGCGAGATGCGGCCGTCCTGTGAAGCCGAGGGCCTGGAAGGGGATGGAGCAGGACCCTCCCTCTGCGCCCAGCGCTCGGTTATCTTTTATCCAGGCTGGATCCAGGCAGCCACCTCGGTGAGAAAAGCCGACTGTCACTGACTGACCCCCTCTGCTCCCTCTGCCCTGCCCCAGGGCAGGCACCCAGGCAGGCCGGTGCCCAGGCAGGTTCGTGGCCGTCCACATCAAAGCATTCCTGGCCGGTGGAGCTTGGGGCAGCCGTGTCCCAGGGACCAGCCTTGCAGACAGCACCCACAGGAGCGTGGAACCAGAGCAAGAGGTGACACAGGAAAGGGAGCCAGCAGGTATGTTTTAAATACTTTTATTTCTTAATTTACATAAAGGTATATATTTGGCTTATTTATCTTTTTTTTTTTATACTCTGAGATTCACAATCAATTGCTCTTAAAAAATAAAATAGTCATTTGCTTCTGAAAGAAATCAGAAAACTATTTTATATTCCTCCCTTGTATAACAAGAAAATATACTGTATGCTCCCGTACATCACATAGTAAAAGTGATTGTAAGTGCTGGTTTGCCAAACAATAAAGCAAATGGAGACGAAAACAATTAGGACGGAGGGTGCAGAGAGGAACTCTGCTTTCCAGAGTACAGCCATGCATTCACAGGGCTGAGTCACCCTGAGGTTCCCTCTCAGCTTGTCTGTAACAGGGGAGAGGCTCTTGGGTTCCCCCAGGTTCTAGCTCCGTGAGCGGCAGCAGCAGGAGGCATTGCAGTTATCTGCTGCTTTTTGGGTCACTTTCTTGCCTCTCTGTGCAGTTCCCATTATTACCTCTGGTTTTGTCGCTGCGTACAAGCCACCTAATTGCTTCTGTAGCGGGTGCAAATGCAGTGTTAGCTGTGGAGGGAGTTAATGGATGCTTAAAAAACCCAACCCGTTATGAAGTGGAGTAGAAGAAAGCCCTGAGGGGCCTCCTGGACCCTCCCTGGTGCGCTCTGGACACCCTGCACAGACCCTGATGAATGCAGCGAGGCTGCATCTAACCGTGTAGGTCCCACAGAGCTGGAGGTCCCACACAGTGCGGGTGATGGGAAGGAGCCGGCGCCTTGAGGCAAACCCTCAGGCAGAGGTGGGGAACGGGGCAGAGCACGGGGAAGGACCGGTCGCAGCCCTGAGGAACAGGGTGAGCAGCGCGTACCGGGGCATGGGGGCATGACACAGCAGCACCCGCCTGTGACCCCAACAGGCTTCCCCTCGCTTGGCTCCCTGGCCTGAGGAGGTGCGTACGTGCTGGGATGAGAGGGTGTGAGTCGTGCTCACTGCCTTTTGGTAGCGTTTTCCTGCAGCTTTTCAAATGCATTTACGGGCTCCCATTTGTGTGCTCTAATTTTCAGACATTCTCGTGACTTTCCGTGCGTGCGATCAGTGGCTTTCAGGGTATTTCTGTCCTTATTGGGACTATTTAATTTTGTGTCGGAGTTTAGAACCACAAAGATAACCTTGATGACCCAAACAACTACTTAAGTGATGGGCTGGAATCTTGCTTCATTCAATGTGATGGATACTAAAATACACGGATTCTTTAGTAAAAACTAATTATCTTTTCCTATGAACAAGCTTTCTTTAGAAAAAAATAAATGCTCATTTTAATGAGGGTTGTTGCTCAGAATGGATAGAAATAACTCAGGCTAGACTTCAAGAAAGGCTGAGTTCCCTTTCCTTCTGTTCACCTCCTCTGAGCTTGCAGAGCTGCTGCTTCGGCTTCCCTCTCTCAGCCTGGAACAACTGGGAGCCGGGATTCAGGGATCCCACAGTGTGGAACTGCTGCAGGTAGGACTCACTTCTCACTCCCTTGCTTGCTCCCTTCCCTCTTCCCTTGTTAAAAAGAAAGCCACAGCAATTTCCTTCATGTGCGCAGAAGATAAAGCTGGCCCAACAGCGCTGTGCTTCTCTAACAAGGACTGGGGCTTGTCACCAGCAAGGAGAGCTGCTGAGGTTACCGAACACTCAGCTTCCCTTTTCATTGTTGACTCCTGAGAATTAAGTTTAAGGACAATTCCTGATCTCTGAACTTTAGCAGGAATGCCTCATTTTGTTGACAGTAAATGCTGCAGCAGAGAGAGCCTACCAGAAAAGCAATTTAGGAAATGTGGCTAATCTTCTTTGGTCTCTGAGATGAAATGACTGATTGTTGGGTTCCGTTTTGAAAAGCTTAACAAGGAATTTCTTAATGGGAGTCAGAAATTCATGTGCCTTTAAAGCCAAGTGTTTGGCTCCTAGACTACAGAGGCAGTACTTCCCCTACGAATGTAAATAGTGGCACGAGGTGGGAAATGAAGCATTGTTTTGGATTTGCTTTGCTTTATTATTTCTAGCACCCGCTTGCTATTCTCAAGAGGATGCCCAGGCACTCAAGGAAAATTTCTGGCTCTAGTTGTTTAGCCAAATCTTAAAGCTATTGTTAAGGTGTTTTAGGTGACAGAGGAACCTTCGCAGGAGAGTCTGTGGAGTCTGATGGGGAGGAAAGGCTCATGGTGTGAGAGGAGTCACCCTCCGACCCCACCTGCCCGGGCAGAGACTGGCTGTGCGCCGAGTATCAACCAGTTTGCTGGTAACTGGAAGTACCGACCGTCTCTACTGCAGCGCGGTACTGTAGGCCCTGGCACGTCCTGGCAGTGGCCGGGAGATGAACCCCAGATCTACTAACGGCACCTTCCTGTGTCTCTGAACAAACCTTTGCCGCCATCAGGACAGCCAGCTGCCAGGCTTAACGCACGTCCAGTCCCCGTTTGGTGTTTCCTTTGCTGGTTTGGTCCTACTTACAGCCCAGCCACAGCCACTTGTTAAACGTGAGCGCAAGAGCGAGGTGCATTCACCGGCTCGATGTCTGTGCTAAACCGGAGGGGAGTATCTAAACTGTGGGAGGCATTGAAACAGAAAAGAGGGAGCGGGGAGGTCACTGATCCAGTGCTCTTTCTCTGAAAGCCTGACTCTTTCTCCAGGGCCCGTGCTCGCCTGCCTTCCCCACGCTGTTGCAGCATCAAGCTGACCTAAGCGTAAATTTGGCTCGTGGAGGCCAAGTGCAGGAAACACAAGCCTCTCGTGAAACGGCACTCCAACTGCTCTACAGACACAGCTTCTGCGTTTGAGAGTAACGCAGTTCAGACACTGGCCTTGTGTGTTAACGATCTGAAATGCGTCTTCATAAAGATAACAGTGACCAACTGACACCCTGGTAAGAGTGGTCTGGTCTGTGCGTGGGGTCGCGCAAGCGTTAAACCTAAGCGTTGGTCCAATGGAACAGGGCGTCAGCCACCTGCTTGGAAAATACGGACAGTGGGAGAATTAGCGTTGACAATACATGTAAAATGACATGCCTGTAAACAAAGCATGATGTCACTGGCACAGCAGTATTGCACTACCAGGCCCTAGGTAAAGCTGTTCAGCCAGATGGATTTTGGTATTTTAAAAACCTGTGAACGTCCTAGGCAAGGTTGAATTTAGTATATTGAGCAAACTCTGAGCCCCTGGGTATTTCTGTCCAAAGCTCTTCCGGGCCTTTCTGTAGCAACCACCAGCATACCCAGTGCAGTGAAACTCTCTCCTCTGTCCCATTGCTCAGCCTCAGGTGACAGGTAGTGACCTGCTGGAAGTCATCCTGCGGTGCCCGATACCAGGGCATCGAGATGAGGAGAGCTGTGGACGTTATTCGTGTCTGGTATGGTTGCACAGGCAGCTCCAGATTTTAAATGTTTAAATAAAAACTGTTTATCTAAATATATATATATATATATCTGTCATCTAATGTCTTCAGCAGAGATAAAGCATCTTATGACATATTTAAATAAAAAATAATAATCTGAATTGAGCCTTCAGTGTTAAAGAAAAAGTGATGTACAGAACAGGTCCCCAACTAGTGCAGTCTGTGGGTGTGCTGACAGAACAGCAGCATTCAGTAGGACGTAAATTGCCCTATAAACGATGCAGACTTCATTAGCTACAACTAAAACCATATACACAATCTACAGTCACTCACTCGAGTAGCACATTGTGGGTCCAGCAGACAGTTGCTTTCAATGCTCAGAGGAACCTGTGAATGTCTTTATGTTCCAGGCCACCCTGCTCATCTCCTGGTGCCTGACCCTGCAGGCTGGAGTGGTGGGATCGATTTGGTGCGGGATAACCCTTCCAGGGTGATGTGGAGCCGAAAGATCCACTGGTTTCCAGTACAGAAGGGCTTCGAGCTTGAGATTGGTGTGGCGGTGGTGGGAGCAGGAGTCCACATGTCATTTCCTTCACTGGCAGCTGCAAACACAGAAGAGAAAAAGGTGGTTCGTGAGGTAGTCACAGGAATCGATTGGTAATGAACACGTGCACCCCAGCTTTGTGTTGGAGGCCAGCTAAGAGACCCCTTGCCTCCACGCACGTTGAAGGCTCACGCAGCTTGACCAGTCCAGAGGCAGCACTTTGGGATGCACTGTATGCTTCTGGAACTGGAAACACAAATACACTGTAATCCAGGCAAAATCTGCCCAAGGAAATGAACCAGTAGCAGGTTTAGACTCCTGTCTCTATTATTTAAGGGCATCGGTCACGTCTTGTTTATGTCAGTTGTGTAGGTACAACTGTTCGTGGTATTGGTTGAACCAGCTCAGAAGATAACAGGGTTAATTGTTGCCAGGCTATTTTGATTCACTACAGAAAACAGACTGCTGCCTGCCTTAAGTTGCCCCTTTTCAAAACTGCTGTGCTTTGGAGAGCCCAGTTCGGGGAGTCAGTCCAGCGTGCACGTCCCCGACAGCAGAGCTCGGCTGTCGATCGGCCTTGCTGCTGACAAGGTAGGGCAGACACTGGCTTTCTCCAGCCATGCTGGTCTATACGCTTGCTTTAAAGAGCAACATCAGCACACGTATCGACTGGTGAGATACCACTTGTGCACGCTGTGCCTTATCTAAATGGTCAGAAGCTTTCCTAGGTTAAGTGGAAAGGATAACCAGGTCTCTCACTGCAGGATGTCCTGTGAGAGGTTCTGTGCTCCGTATTATGCAGGAAATTGCCGCTGACCTTAAAAATCAGTGACTGCTGGGTTATAGAAAAATTCCCTCTAACAACAGCCTGGTTTCTCTCAACCTGTGTAAAAGTGGACCAAATGAGAAGAAACTACAGGGAAAAACCTAGGTGTGCACAGGACCCAAGAGTGCAGTGTTTCATACAGCAAGTCTCTGCCACACCGCCTAATATTTGCTCCCCGATTTTTTGAGACTTTAAAAAAAAAAAACCAACCAAACAACTCTCTCTAAACGCTGCTGATAAATGACAATGTGTGAGCACACAGCCAGCCCAGAGACTGCAAGGTGCAGGCAGGCCTATTATATCCTTAGCCTATACCAGAATATATTCCCCTCTGTGGAAATAACACATCTGCTCTACTAGAGATTGTATTAAATCTTCTCCCCCAAAAGGCCATTCTTAAGTGTGTTACTGAGTTCTGATTTTATGATTATGCTTTCAATGCATTTAATTTATGGGAAAGAAATCTTCTCTTCAAAAACCTGCTTTAATTAATTTTGGCTACAGTAAAATGCTAGGAAGTGTTTATCAATCGTTGCAGCTCTGAGCTGCAATGCTGGGACTGTTTGGGAGTGATAAGAACAGCATGAACACAAGGGAGAAGGAAGGGCAGCAGGAGTGGGACTCTCCCTCTGGCTCACTGCCGAGGCCTCAGCTCTGTCCCCCTGGATCAAGGGTTGCAGTGGGGACAGTCCCAGCAACAACGTGCAAGTTCTGCCAGAAAACATTTTTCTGCAGAAAATTTGGAATATGCTAGGAATGGTCATTTAACAGCGAGCAGCTCTCCGACCAAGAGCAATGCAGCAGGAGGTTTTATGAACACAAGATGTGGTCTAAGTTCTGGCCTCGGACAATCACACCTGCTGGTGTTCAAGTCGATAGTCTTGAACATCATGGTCTTACCTGCTCAAAGAAGGGAGCACCAGGTTTCTGGAAGCAACTCAGTGCAACAAAGGACACTTGAGTTGACCCCTGGTTTCCCTGTTCTTGGGTTGCTCCAATTTGGGTTGAGGGCAGCAAAGGTGCAGACCATGGCTGTCCAAGGGTAGCTTCTTTCCAACTTACAAGGAAAGAAATGGGTTGACAGGGTGTTTGAGAGCAATTCCTGGTTTGGGTCACTCACCATCTCAGACTTTCACAGAGGCTGGTGGCATCACAAGTTGATTCACCCTGGTGAAGGGAAAACAAAAGCAACATGTGAGAGCTGCAATTAGCCAAGAACTAGGCTCCTAAAAATATACCAGTCTGTGAAATCTGGTTCCTGTTGCTTAACAGTTTCTAAAGAGATAGGACAGTAATAACTGTCCTGCCCAGTGGTATAAAGCTGAAACCCTTTCGCAGTGGTGTCTGATAGCAATTCTGACAATTGCTGTAACAAGCCAAGTAACATCGCTGACACTAATTGACAAGGATTTGGGAAGGTCCCAAAGGCACTCAGACGGAGCAATTGTTTCGCTAAGCCAGTAACAAGACTGTTTATACAGTGGCTGTTGAATGGTGTCCTTCAGACTGACAGCATCAATGTAAACAGTCACCACTGACAGAAATTAAATTAAAGAAAAAAAGGAGCTGTCTTCCAGGTTTCAGCTCACGAGGACCTGCTGCTGTTCCAGACAGCTGCTCCCAGGTGATGGACAGAGTCCAGTGGGGCCTGCAGCGTCAGCGGGCAGGAGCTGTTCTCTGCAGCGTGCTGTCCTGCACCTCCTGCTGTCCTGCACCTCCTGCCGCGGAGGGCAGTAAAGGGAACGGCTCCGGTTTGCTCCGCGGGGTACCCAGGAAAAGGCAGCAATAGTTTTACAAAGTTCATCTCTTAGACTTGCTCCCTCTCCTTGCAGTATGTGCCCTCCGTCTTCCTCGTCAGCAGCTCTCCTGGTGCAGCAGCTCACCTCCCCTCCCTCTGCCACGCCGCTCATGCCTGTAACTGTGGTTACTTAGGGACGGGAGCATCTCCTGACAGCAGGGCTTGTCAGACAGACAAGTCACCCCCTGGACTCAAAGACCTTTGGGACTTGCTTTCCATCTCGGGCACTCGCTGATGTCGGTGGGATCAGGGATTCTCAGCGATGGCACTGGAAACCCCCACCTCACTGAAGGACCTGGCTTGATATCGCCACATTTGAGGGCGTTTACCCTCGTACTCTCGCTGGGCTTGGCCAACAGGAGAATAAATCAGTCACAAAGTAAGAGTCTTCTCATACCATTCGGCTGTGCTAACTTAAAATAACAAGTGAACCGAAACAGCAGTGTTTTATACCCTAAAGGGTTGCAGGAGGATTTTGCCATCACGTGCAAAAGCACAGCCTCTTTCTGAATCAGTGAGAAACTTGGGCAGGTTTACAGGGAGGATCGCAGAAACCATCGCTGCCTGATGTCCTGCCAGGTAAGAACTTCCCACTGAAACATCATTTTCCTTTGGAAAATGCTGATTCATTAAAATTAATCTGTGGCTCTTCACCAGACTTCATACCTGACCTAGGACGCTTTTTTTTTTTCCCCCTGACAAAGGATGCTGCTGGATTCAGACATGTATTCCAGGATAAAAAATAACCAGTGGTTAGGGGACACCTCCCAAGAAATCTCTGCATCAGAAACCAGCCTGGTTCAGCCCTACAGCTCTTAACTTCACACCAACCTCACAGAAAGTTTGTCTCCAAGATACATAGAAGCCTCTGTGCTTTTTCTGCTTTTCAAGGCTATGAACTGAAATATTTTTGATGCAGGAGCTGACCCAAGTTTCTTTGCAGAATTACCATTCTTGGTGACCCTACAGCGTTGGATGTTACGTTGTACTGAACGTTCTAACTGTGCTTTTAGCTACAGAGTACATCAGAGAGCTAAACTAGGTTACCTTGGAATGCTACAGTCAACTTCAGGAGTGGGAATTAAACTGTATGTTAGGAAGCTGTCATAGAATACCACAACTCCAGCTGTTTGAATGCACCCTAATGATGTTTGAAAGTCACGGCCCTTCACATGTAATTCATCCACATTTTTACAAGACACAGAATATATACAGAAAAAGGTCATTTTACCGTTACTTTAGCACAAAGAATCCACCTGCACTGCTGACAGATGAACCACAAACACACACAAGACTTTTCCTTCTTGTATTCCTTAGAGTTCAGCCTCCTATGGGATAAAACGTACCTCCCACGTAAGTACTGCTGCTGTCCCCAAGTCACTAGTGTTACTCGTTCTTTGCATTTTAACACGTTTCGCTCAGCTTCTGCTTTATCTCTCTCTCACAGATGGGAACAGAGGCCTAGAGGGGCCAATCCTGAAATGCATTTGGAAGATTTCATGGGAAATTAGACCCCGTATGACTTGAGAACTTGCTGGGGAGAGGCGTGACTTTCAGGGATCACATAGGAAGCTCGTGGGCACAGGAGAGACCTGAAATACTCTCCCAAATTTCAGAGCGCAGTCTTCATTGTCTCTGAAGCGCTGTGCTGTGGTCACTGGCTCGTGCCCAGCCCGATTTCAGCAAGGCTCAGCTTACAGGTGGCAGCAGGTCAGCTGTCCATTTATCTTCTAAAGCAAAACCACTAATAATAAATTTTAGATTCTCTTAGGTGGCAAAACGTGGTACATGGACTTAAGCTAACAAGGCTCAAGAGCTTCTAAATCCCTGTTTAAGTCCCACTCGCCTTTCTAATAACGATAATCCCACACTGAAAAGATTGTCGCTTCCGACTTGGGGATATCTGCTGACTAAACATTGGTTCCTAAATTGTTCTATTTTCTCTGCACTGTTTTCTTAAGATTGTGAATGTTTTCATTCCTTGAAGAGAGCGGGGTGGGAACCACTCTGTTATTTCCTGAGGGGGAGGAAACGTACCCAAATTGCCTTTCAAGAACAGAAGCTGTACAACTTTTTTAGTTGTTTTTATGGGCTCCTCCAGCAGTTAAAAATATGGCTGACTCCTTCTAACCCCATCATTTCCTCCCCTGTCAAACCTGAATATTTCTCCTAGATCCTATCAAGCCATTTCCATGTAGTGTGACAGCATCTATAATTCTGAAGTATTTATAAGACTGTCTGTTTAATATTAAACTACATGCTCTAGAGCTGTTAAATATTTATACTATGTAAAATGGATCTAATTTCACAGCACCTCAGCCAGTTGGAAAACTGCATAAGAAAAAGATGGCAAATTTAAGGTAACAGAAGAGTGGCCAGAATCTTTTACAGGTCAGCTATACTCTACTTTGTTTCAGGAGTTGTGCAGAGGTGATTCTCCAAAGGCCCTGTCCCTTTCAGTCCCGCTTGTCACCAGCCCGACAGATCCGGGGGATTACAGTTTGTAATACAGCCCCACCGCTGTACAGTTCCCGGCATGATCTTGGACTTAGAAGGCATTTGAATGAGGTTTTGCTGCCCGTGCCCATGGAGGATGCTCTGCACCCCCCTGTGCCAGCAGGAACAAACCCCTGATCTCCCTTCTCGCCTGCAGCTCCATCTCTTCCAACAATTTAGGGTGAACTTGTGAGAAGTAGTGGCAGGATATATGTCCCACTGACTTTCCATAAAATACAGACTACTGAATGTTTGAACTCCATCATCTCTGTTCCTGAGCTCAAACTGGAGCAAGTACCAGGAGAACACACCTGCAGGCTCTAGCACGTGCAGCACCATCACGCACAAGACTCCAAGAGAAAGGCTGTGCTTGTGTAAAGCTTTTGTGAATGCTGTTGTGAATGCTGTCGACGGCGTTTCACGTTAAGTTTCATACATAACTTAAACAGCACACTTATTGTAGTATCCTACAGCTTTCCAAAATCCCTGTTTTCTTGCAATCTAAACAAGTCGGGCTCTGGCTTTTGTAACAGAGAAGCATATTAAGAAATAATGTCCTAATTTTTACAGCCTGCTGTACTTAACATCACTTAACTTTTACAACCAACAATAAAATGCTGCAGTGGGGTCCTTCTAGCCTGCAAATAAGTCATTTTGTGACTAGCAGGATCTCGTTCAGCAGACAAGCATTGGGGCTACAGGGGCAGCTGGATGACTGTACTCAGCAGCAGCTCCTGCCTGTGATTAAGGGTCCTTCTTCCTTCTTTTCACCAGAGAGAATTCTGTGCTTCTGAAGTACCATGCAGGATGCCTGTTTGAAGCAGCGCTTCAGGAAGGGATATCAGCGTAACAGTCGCAGCACCCTTCAGCAGATTCCTCCCTGTCTGAACTTACTCAGACGTTGCTGAGGGGGTAAACTTCCGTTTCAGGAAGTTTTCAAAATCTGTTTGGGAAGTGCTTACTGGGGAGCAGGTCTGATGGCTGCAGAAAGAAAGCTAAGACCTGCTTAATAAAGCTGAACAAATTTAGATGGGAAACACGAGGCCTAACTGGTTTTGAACAATGGAAGCACCCAAACTTGGGCAGCAGCCAGTTGTCACTTCTACAAATACTGTGAGGGCGAGATGTATTTCCAAAAGCCTTGCAAACACACTGAAACCAGAAGTTTTAGATGATTAAATGTTTAAATGAACAGATATCATTGAAAGGTAATAAGACTTTATGGCCTTAAATCTATGAAAACCAAACCTCTCTTTCAAATACAGCTAGTTAACGTGTTTTGGGGGGGGGGGGGGGNCACTCCACCTGAGTCTCAGAGATGATTAGCAGCCCAGCCAGGTGCAGCGTTCTGCAAATCCTGCTACTGAATCTCATCAGTTCGCATTCAAATCTAATGTTGCTGTCTGGAACTGCAAGAAAGCCAGAGGCTGAGGATTATCATTTGTACCTCCACACCTGAATGACTTCCAGATGTAACAGTAAATTTTATCAGCTGATAAATGAGCACAGGAAGTTACTTGCACACGAGGTTGGCTCATGCTGTTGTTATCACTGTATTCCTGCACATAATCGACAAAATGATGGAGCAGGAGAGCTGGGGCAGCCTTCCACATTGGGTTTCTTCACCTTCAAATGCACACACCCTCAGGACTGTCAGGTAAGTTGCAGTCCTAGGGTAGAAGTAAAGCTGTCACCATGGTCTCCCTGACACTGACGAGCGTAGTTGCATCTAGAAGGAGGAAAGAGATCGCTAAAGCAGAGGAGAGTATATAAAGTAGGCTGAGGCACAGGCCAAGTCCTCTCTCTGCACAATAACCACCTCCTAATTTACCAGCTGTGGTTCAGAAAGGGAGAAATGTCAGGGAAGTGTCCGTTTCACATACTTGGCTCACTTCATCCACCACTTTTACTGCAGGGATCAACGGCCTGAAGTAAATCCTTGCTGAAGTCAATTGCCCAAACACATTAACATTTTAGCAAACAAAGGAGGGAAACGGACACAGGTTTACAGACCCTCCCACTCATATTTTCCACCATTGTCTGCTTACTGTCATGACTGTCAGAATCTGCTTCAAGAGGAGATATGTACATGTATGCATTGCAGTTGGCCCGCCAGCAATACAAACAGGTAACACAGGACCAGCAAACACCTCCTTAAAACCACAACCGACCACCCCTCGTATGTTATCGCACCTCATTCGTACACTGCACGAACCCTCCTGCATTGTCTCACCGATATTTCACCGCATGGGGGTTTATAGCTGCATTTCACTGGGATTTTGTCACCCTTCCCTTGAGGACTTCGAATCAAACTCCATTAAATGCACCAAGTTTCATCTAGTAAAGCACAATGCTAACGGGGCCGCGCGCATGTGAGCACTGAGTTCATGCAAAGATTTCTGCCCCTGAAACAAGTCAAAGAAGTCCACGGCTGTTCTGCTTTTTCTCCCTGCAGAAGCCAAACCCAGCTGTCTTATCTACTGCAGAGAGACCGCTCTTTCAGCTTGGCTCTCTGCCACCTGTGTGCGTGGAACATACTGGTCCCAACAGTGTACCACCTTTTGCCAGACACCTTCTGAAGAGCAAAACCAGCAGGCTGGAGACTCCAGTTCAAGTGTGCACCTTTTATGCCCTTCATTATACAGAAATTTTAATCACGCAGTGCAGAACGTGAGTATGTTAGCTGTTACTGTCCTACAGTAACTAAACGCAGTTGCCAGTTTCACCTGCAGTTGGAAGGAGCTGGCTTTGGTTCCCCGCTCTACAGCAGTCCTCCCGGGAGGCTGAATACACTGCTAGGTGTGCACTTGTGCCTCCGTCTCCTCCCCAAAAACGGTTGCAGAACATTAAACCTTGGTACAGCCTACTACCTCCTCAGCAGGGTGTAAGAACAGCCAAAGCAAGCATTTTTTCCAGAGAGCATGTCCTGTTTTAACTGAACTGAAGCTATTTTGGTAGTTAAGTCTAACTACCAAAGCGGGACAAGAAACCCACGATTAACAACATCTGCAGAAACTCCGTACTTTGATTTAAAAGGCTCTGAAAGCTGAAAACAATGACTGAAAGTGAAGATGCCTGAAAGGTGAGCAATAATACTACATCAACCTAGAAAGATCCCAGTGAGTGGTACAGGGACAGGACTGGCACAGCTAAAAATAGTCTACGCACTGAGCTTCCTGATGCAGCACGATGGGCTCATCCAGCCTCCCAGGAACAGGGTCTGTTTGATGAAGCTGAGGTCAGTTTGCTAAAGGAAAAGGCTGCGAAGCAGAACGCAAACAAAATTTAACAAAGAATCGGGCATAGGAGTAGCTTGCATTGGAGTAAGAAACCATTGCTTAATTTAGCTCTGCTGCCTGCTTGTGCTCACTCGTTTCCACCCAGAGAGGACGCCTGGGGCTTCTGTAAACCTGAAGCTCTCCAGACCGGGGCTCAAACAGGACCTGGTTATGCACAGCCCTCCTGGAAGCTGCTGGCACAGGGTTGCCCTTCCCTCTGGAGATAGAGATTGTGGACCAGCCCGTGCTGAACAGCAGCTCTCTCGTGGAGACAGCCCGATGGGAGCCTCGTGCTGGTGTGGCAGGTGCTCCGCCAGCTGCACTAAAGAAATGAATTGGCTTAAATCCCCTTTTCTTCCTGCGCGTCAGTGGGTTTAGCGAACAGCGTATGATCATCATGTACAGCAAATACATTTTTTTCCTCTCTATTCAGTACAGCCCCTTAAAGCCACGCAGACTCTGTTACTATTTTCCATCTCTTCATTTAATCTAGGTGCTGAGCGTATTGGCCTCCAGAGGAGAAAACATAGGTCAGCTTCTATTTTTCCTCTTGACAGAGGAGAAAACTGACATAAAGAAAAAAATCAATAACCTTTCCTTCTGTTTTTCCAGGCAGCTGGAACAGAACAGATGCGAAGACGAGCGGTTAACAGCCCTCATTAGGGTATCAAGGACTCGGATGGAAATGAACTCCAGAGACAAGTCTGCCTTACTGCTCTGCAGTGGTACCCTAACGTGGACTCCTGATGTTACTGAAGATGTGGGTCTCTGACGTGCTCAGAACTTTGTGCCTGAGTCTGTCCCTGTACATATAATTCGGCCAGATAATGATGGTCTCAGAAATAAGGTGGTGGGATTTTTAGTGCCACAGAAGATGTGGGTAATGGCATGCTCTCCTGCCCACTGAAATAATCGAGGAAAGAGGAAGTGAAGGGTCTTGCTTTTTTCCTGGCATGATTGAATGGGAAAGGGTATAAAACACAACATAAAAGGCAGGTATGAGCTAATTAAATCTTTAGACAGAAAATCCTTTAGAACTTCCTGATGCCACTTGATTAGAAACAAACTTCTTGCCCTCTAAAATAACTGCCTCATGATACAGCTTTTTTCACCAGCCTCTAAGCTGCCAGATACAGGGAACTGTCCTTCTATTTTACTCCGCTGTCAGTCTGGGCAAACCCTGTCTGTCAGCAACTTTAGGAAGGACCAAGCCAGAGCACTTAAGACACTCCTTATTGAAGTGCTGGAAGTAACACTCCAACAGTTTTGTCCCTGTTTCACTAAAAGATGCCATTCAGGCCCAAGACCCAACCACAAGTAAACTACTCACACACACACCTACAGTCACAGCCTGCTGAAAATCTGCCTTGCAGAGTTCTCTACATGAAGAGGTCATCTACAGTGGACAGCAATACCTTCATAATACGGTCCATGACCGGCTTCAGGAAACAGACTAGCAGGGCTGAATTTTTCATGATTTGTTCTATTTCCTTGTGTCAGACAGGGTTTCTGGCTTGGAAGGCTGCCTTCTGTTCAGTGCTCCAGTCACCTGCGTGGGCTCTGATCAGCTTCCGTGTGTGTGCCAGGGCAGCCTTAGCAAAGAAACCATCTTAGTGTGAGTTTAAAATACCTGAGTGATAAAGTCCCTGCGTGCCAAGAACTGTCCTTTGCAATGGCAATGCACATTGACACATCGAATCCGTTGTAGGCATGTGGTTTAAGTGCCCCTTGTACCTTGTGGGAAAGTGCTTTTAATCCTGTTTTACTGCTGATCAGCATTTTAGGGACAGCATCTGACTTCTTGAAGGTCACAGCAGAGAGTCCAGTAGCCAAGACAGCAGTGCTTCTTGATCTGGTGCTCTTCTTGGACAAGTAAGCTTTGCCTTCCTATAACTTCAGGCACATGGAGAAATTCCATTCTTGCTGTAGAACAGCACTTAAGTAGCAAGGAATAGTGTTTTTCTTTCTCCGTAGCACAGGAGACTAACCTCAAAAGGGCAGTATAGATGGACTTGGAGAACCATGAAGTTCTGCCTGCAGCCTCTTCCACAGCTCACAGTTAGCAAGAGCTACGCCAACACCAGCTGGCTCAATCCTTCTGCCTGTACTTAAGCAAAGCTCCTGCTGCCAACTTGAACAGCATATTTCAAGTGCCATGAGCATTTTGTGTAAGGACCACAACTCAGCTCAAAATGTCTGTGAACAACCAAACTGACCTTTGACATCTTCCTACCTAACCTGCAGGAAATCCGCGGGTTGACTAAATCAACAGAACAGATCAGTATTTTTTTCTCTTTGAGACCATATTTTCCATCCGCATGAAACCAGCAGCTTCCAACTGAAGAAGCAAACCAGCATTTAAAATTCAGCCAGTCCCAAGCCAATATGTTCTTCTATTTGCTAGCTCCATTTGTGGAGTTGCAAACTTGGCTAGTAAACAGGGGAGAAAAAAACAGCAAGCTTTTTCCAGCAATAATAAACCTGCTTATATTTTCATCACCTCTTCTCTTCTTACTCCCAACCCTTCAATTCCATATAAACCATCTAATAGTCTAATTTTATTCCATCTGCAGTCTGTGCATCTTCATCATGCCACTCTCAGATACCCAGAACACCCTCCTTGCCTCTCTTGTTCCATCATCAGATCCTCTGCATCCTAATGTGGGCTTTTGCTGTAAATTCACATGCCTTTAAAGGCCAAGGACATCTTATCTGGGCTAAAAAAGCATTGTGAATTGATATCACTATAGGAAATGTTTAATTATTGCTCTTTTGTAAGATAAAAACCAAACAAAGCAATGAGGTTATTCCCCCTAAATAGATGAATATCAGCAGTGAGTGAACTTTTTCTCAAATATCCCTTTACAGGAGTTATTAAAATCCACTTGCTGGCCCTGGATTCCTCAAATCCAAACTCTGCTTCAATGCAGCACTGAGGCGTCTCTCTAAAGTAAGTGTCCAGCCTCTTTAAAAAACCTCTGCAGTACGTCTTTAAATTTTTCACAGAAAAAAATATTCCTTTTAGTAATGCAAACTCCTAGAATGGAACATGCTCTGTATCGGTCTAGCATGCCAGTTTAATACCTGTGACACCATTAATGGAGGGGACTCTATCCTTTGCTGGTAACAACGTGAGGTCATCTGATGGGTCCTTTCTGTCTCTAACTGCTGCCACAGAAAAATCAGAGAGAAGAGGGTTGACAACTCTGCGAGTCCTTCCCCTGCCCCACATAATAGAATCTGCAAAGCAAAAATAAGGTCAGACACTTTCAAATTGCTGCAACAGGAGAACTGGGAGATCACTTTATATCTAGTTCTAGAAAAGGCTAAAAATAAGCCTGATGTGAGGCAGAAGACGGAGTCTGAAAATGGATTATTCTCATTTTTCCTGTAATGTAATTTGCAGATGTGCCGTGTTTAAGACAGCAGGAAAGGTGCAAGGACTAGGGATTGTTCTTTTTGTGGCTTGCACTATCTAGTCTGTAATGAGTATTTTCTTTCTGGTGCTTGTACCCACCACTTCTGAAATGAAACGTTAACCTGCCCTGCTACTCAGCGAGAGTTTCCACACCTGATCAAAGGTGTTAAGAATAATTATTCTTTTTTCTTATTAAGTGTTTCATTTTAATTTTAGGAGAGAACAAAAACCTACTAGCGCTGTTTAAAGAACCTCATTCTTGTCATATAAACAAATGGGTGAACCATTTAGGCTCGCAGGTCTTTCAGAAGTGCTGAGTGGTAGCTAGGTAAATACTTAAATTCTTTTGTTCTGACCAGCTGCATCAGTGCAGCTATTTATTCCTGTTCGTGTCTGCACCAGGGATACACACTGCAGTTGCATCCTGCTGCCTGATCTGCATTGCTGTATCTTTGGTGAAAATATCCAGCGTGTACCATGCAGAATGCAGAGAGGGACTGAACAATTATAAAACTTGGATAATCATCCAGAGCATCTTTCTGTACCTCTGGAAGGATATGGGGAAAACTAGAAAATCTTATGCTTCCAGGTATAAAAACAGAGATTTTAAAAGAAAATAAAAATCCTTTGAGGGGTAGACTATCCTACACAGGGTGGCATTTCTCAGGAAAAATCAAGGTGCGTTTGGGTTTTCCCTCAGCAACGACTGGGAGTGGCCATAGTTGGAGACAGGACTGCAGAATCACCCTGCGCCTGCTGCAGAGCATCCGTGGTCCTGCAGGTCCCTGCCCGTGCAGAGACTGAGGATCACGGCTCAGCAAAGCTCCAGATGCCTAACCCTCACGCCGACAGCCCGGGAAAGAATCGCTTTGCACGCTAATTACATTACAGTGATTTATATGCCCTGGCACCCAGGAGATGTCACAGCTTAGGGAAAGGACTTTTTTTTTTTTTTTTGCCTTTTCATAATAAACCCAGCACATTCTTCCCAATTACTGGTGAAGCCATTGCTTCTAGGAAGTACCAATGCAGGCATTTCTCCTGCAGCTTTCTAGGGTGAAGCTTTGGGGTTTTTTCCAAGTTAAGTGTGTTATGAGCGAGGAAGAGGACATAGACAGACCACAGATGCAATTCTCAGCAGTGCTGAGCTTTTACTTCCAACGAGTGAAGTACCTGAAGTACTCCTGACCTCTGAGAGTTGCCTTCTGGCTGGTATCTGCCAAGGCTGCACAGGTATCAGTGATGGAGCTAGGGAATAAAAATAAGGTCATCGGATTTCTGATCTGTTTCTGTAGGGCTCTGCCATGGCAAGACTGTACATGTACGTATCGTCTGCCAGAGGATCTCAAGGTATAGCTTGGGTCTCACAAATTTTCATTAAGCAGGCAAGAGAAATACAGTACAGACTACAGTCGTGTTCGGAAATAAAATACGCCTGCTGTAACCCTCCACTGCAGTACTACAGAACGGGAAAGTAACAACAATATAGTCAAGTGAAATCACAGCAGGAATTGTAGTTGAGTGGTTTAAAAAAGAATGGATTTATTATTACTAATGCAGGAAGGCTCTTACAGAAACCATTCCTAACCGTTTTCTCCATCTTACCACTTTGTAAGGGTGGGATTAAATTTATGTTTTAAAAATCACACCAAAAATGATTGGATTATATTACAGAGTGATGTATGGTATCATCTTCTCTACTAGTCCTAAATTTACTAAAAGCCTCTTTAAGCTGTCAGACTTCTGAAGCAGTATGACAATGGTTAGAAAAGAATTGTGATTTTTTTTTTAAAAAAAGAATTGCTGCATAAAGAGATTTGCCTGATGAATGTTTTTGTGAGAGGGGCGGCCTCATTGACTGGAATTCCTGTTTTAAAAAAGTAATCTGCAAAATATGCCAGGAATTGTGGCAATGATAAAAGTAGTGTAAAAAAGTCACGAGGCACTGAAAGCCTGGAAATTCTGTTTTTGAAAGGAAGTGTGGTGGAAACTGGAGGAAGCTTTACAGGAAAGAGAGGTTCCTATCCTGATACTCTGTCCTGCCTGGAAGAAGAAATTATCTCTAAGCAAACGCCCAGAGACCAGTACACAAAGGAACAAACAAACGAAAAAATCCCAGCAATAAAACCCTGAACTACTTTTCACAGAAGCACGGAAATTAAAGCAGGGAAAGCTTAATTTCCATCGGCAAAGCTGCAGAGAACAGCGTTACACTTCTTTGCTTCCATATTAGTTCATTAGGAAGGTCTGTGACATCTGCCCTGTGTGCCCTGACCCCACTGGTGATGAATGGGTTTAATCTCTGGCGTGTGACACCGGCGTTTGTGATTCCTGCAGGTTAATTGATTTCTTTTGGCAAAGCACATTTCCAACTCCTGTTGTCCGAGCAGCATGACTGACTGCTGAGGGAAAACAAGGCATCTTGAAAAAGGAATTCTCTCCTGTACCCAGCAAGTAATAGGTAGGATAGGAGGGAGGGCTGGCCAGGCAGAAAGCTACCCTTGCCAAAGGTGTGCGACGCCAAGGGCAGATGGTCTGTCAGATACGTGGGAGCTGGACGTCAGATTTGGAGTCAGCGTGGAGTTTTAAGCTGTTAATAGCCAAACACACTGTTGTCTTTTCTCTCACAGGCAAGCACGCAGCTAATAACAAACAAATCCTCACCATACTTTCTTCCGAGGAGACCACTGAACCTGTCGGCAACAGCAGACAGGACCTTGTTGACAGCACAGACACCTCTGCACGTGGCAGGGAGAGAAGCCTTAGCAGTTGCCAACCTTATTCAAGATCCTGTCTTACTGTTCAGTAATGTGTCAAACCTGAATTAAACTGCACTCTCCAGGAATCTGACTGTAGGATGCCAGAGTATTTTTAACATGGGAGCGGGCATATCCCAGAAACACTGCGGTAGGAGTCTTTATTTATGACAACTGGTGTCTCTCTGTATCTGAGCCAGTTTGTAACGTGAAAGATCTGTGGCTGAATAATATACAATTTATGAACAAATGTGAATCAGGCCAGGAAAGGGAAGGATGCTGAGAGAGAGCAACAAAACCAGGTCTGAAGCCTGAATATGTTTCTTCAAAAAGTGGACCAGTGACTGGTTGAGAAGCTGGTGTGCTTTGGAGATGAACCAAGGACAACCAAATCTGCTCAGCCTACACAGCAACAGACAGAAATAAACACTTTTATGCAGGAGAAAGCAGAGCTGTGCGATGTGATCTCCCTCCCACAGTAACGTTACTGCAAAGCTGGTGTTCTGGTGCACTGTGAAGGAATCCTGTAACACTCCCCTCTGAATACAGCGAAGACAAACACTGAAGTTTTCCTACAAACAGGCGAGGTCCCTGAGCAAAGGCGTTTAACGCTATGGCTACGCAAGGGGGATGTCATTTGCTGCAAGGTAACATCACTGCCCTGTCACCAAATAGTACTTTTGGTTCCTTGCACCTAGAAACTTATGTTCATCTTGCCATGTCCCCAGGTGATCACTACTTAGCCTTGCATGTACAGCTTA
Organism: Psophia crepitans; assembly: GCA_013399095.1. Taxonomy (NCBI): domain Eukaryota; kingdom Metazoa; phylum Chordata; class Aves; order Gruiformes; family Psophiidae; genus Psophia; species Psophia crepitans. The sequence continues at coordinate 568,540 of VWZZ01004730.1, forward strand.
CGTGCACAGTTACAGAAACAGGGCTGGAAGGCAGCCAGAGAAGAAGTCCCATCTTTCTGCCTCAAGATCGAGCCAGGGAGGCCTTCAGAAACACAGGACAGTTTCATATTCTTCTTCAAATGATCTGCTGTCAGTTTTATCTCTTTTTTTTCTTTTAGGAAGTTCTTCCAAACATCTAATCTCCAGGTTCACTTCTTGCAATTTTAAGCCCTTACATGCAGATAGCAAACCAGGCACACGTCAGTCATGTCACATCTCCAAAGCCACACTGAACTGTGCAGGACTTAGCCTCCTTACAACATGCATGCCAACTAGTCATTTTTTCCCACAACGTTTAGCATCTCAGTATAGGGGGAACATGTGTATCTAAGGGCACCAGGAGGCAGAAAACCTCTCCTTTCTCTGGTATTTGTCCATGCTAGTAAAAGGAAGGTGGAACTGTTCTTACAGGGCCACAGCACCATCTGTGGCACTGCTTCCAAATCTCTTGCATCCATCTGATATGATAGCTTGAGCCAGAAAGTATCACCCAAACTGCTCACACACTTGTATCAACCTTCAAACATCTTATTTTCCTTCTAGTTGTACTATGTGACAGTGATATGCCAGGACCCTTCTATTTAACGTACAGCAAGGTATACTCTGCTCTCTGTCTGCAGAATTATGACGGGCTGTTAACGTCTGTGTTGCGTGTGTCTGTCTCCTGTTCTCCCAGGAGGAGAAAGGCAAAGGCAGCTTATAGTCAGCACCAACTAGTCACCTACCCACATATTCAGCATGACATTACACATAGATACTCTTAATTTTTCGACAATTATGAGAAAGAGACTAACCCCAGAAGTTTGTATGTCATGTGGAAGCGTCTTCTGAATTACTGTAGTTGCCAACCGTGAGGTGGTCCGAATCGGTTTCTTTACTGAAAAACAGTAGCTTTTTTTTTAGAAGCTGCAATAAGGGACTGGGCAAGACCATCTTTACTACAGCGACCCTTGAGCACGTCTGTCCCCACACACAGCTTTCTTCCTTCTTGCCTGATGTTCCTGTGTATTGGAGGTAGCGAGCAGGGCACAGGGGGCTGAGGTGGGGCTGTGGGCTCAATGCTGACCACCAAGCTCTGTGAAGTTTGTCTTACTCTTCACCTAGCAGCCCTCACCACAGATGGCCTGGGCTGTGGCATGCTCACGAAAGGTAAAGGGGCCTGTGACCTCAAATACTGTGCTCCCCTCCAGGCCGTATGGCCAACAACAGATCCACCAGAGCAGAAGCGTGTAAAGGATGGCCAGCCAGCCCGACCCAAGCCCCTGTGCTTCGTGCAGCCTCATGCACTCTGCTGAGCCAAGGTTCTTAACACACAACCTGGCATCCTTTACCTGGAAGGACCGAGGCCAGGGAAAGAGTACAAGCATAACGTTCAAGAGAGAAAACAGGGTGCGGCACGTCCCCATTTGCAATTGCCAGGTTACTCACTGTTGTTCAGCTTTGGCTCGGTCGCTTAGGAAGAAGAGGGCTGTGGCCAGGAAAAACATCCCTCCTAGGACAACGACAAACGGGCAGAGCATGAGTGCGTACCCCAAGCTGAGGAACTCCCAGACTGGGGACTCCTTTGTGCTTTGTCGTATCAGGTCTGAGATCTAGGAGAGACAGGCAAAAAAAATTAGTCACTTAGATGAAAAAGAGACACGATAATGGCGAAGGGAACACGATTCCTTAAACGACCACTCACTGAACACGTGCATGAGGTTTAAAATGGAACAGTGTGTTCAGTAAAAGCTTGCATCCCTTGCACGCTTCAGCCTTCCACATGTCACTCTGGAGCCTTGGCAACTGTGAGCAGCTCAGCAGTGGTTCTCCTCTCCCTGTTGGTATTCTGGCCTGATCTATTATTCTTTGCACAGCCCTCTCCATCTTCTCCCTGGCTTCTTCAGTGACTGCACCCGTGGGTGCCTAGCCTTGCTGTACTGACCAAGCCTCCTGGGGTGCCAGCAGGACCGCACCAGCATTGCTCAGTGGGTGAGAACCCATCAATCTTCTGCAATTTCTATCAAGTCCTGCTTACTCCTACACCTTACCTACCTTTCGGCAAAAGGAGGTATTAAATTCCATTTCTGTGCAGTGAGTGGGAAGGAGGAATGTTTTTCACAGAACAAAAACCCAGAGATCCCATCTGATTTTCAGAAACAGAACTCAAACATGGGGTTTTTATCCCCATGTCTGAGGTACAGGCCTCATTTCCTCTTCTAACCTCCTAAGCGTGCTGCACTTTGAAGTGTAATTGTGTGCAAGACGTGACTCTGCCCCCAGGGCTCAGACGAGGTCTGTTGCATAGGGGCTGTGCTCACACCAAAGAACCATGCACCACTGAGTTTATGGGCTAAGGCACCCTGCATCTTCTGACAGCCAAAAAGCGTAATTATATGAAAGCGAACACAAGTTTGCACTTACACAAAAGAGCAGTAACATGCAATGGCAGTATTTAGTTCGTTATGAAAAGCTTTTGCTAAAACTCAGTAATATTTAATTGCTGTCTGTAGCTAAAACAATCACATTTTAATATTGACTGTCTGGCAAGCAACTTTACCCTCCCTAAATCCAACCGAGCGGTAGCAGCAGTAGGAGCGAGTCTCAAGGCATTGGGTATTTAAATGCCCAGCTCTGGTTTTATCTGTGACCTTTTGTTGAGGCAGAAATACTAGTTTATACCAAAAGACTGCAGGGAATTTGCAACATAAAATCCCACTGCTGTGCACACACACAAATCAGTTCCAGAAACAGTCAAAGCTTGCGCAGCAACTTCCAAAACGCTACATTACTGCTAATGAAAAAAGTGGCATTGGACACAAACGACAAGCAAAATCCGACATTCAAGGCTTAAGTCTTGACAATCAAGTGAGGAAACGCCACACGCAGGAGGAATCACCAATTCACAGCCCTGCAGCCAACTGTAGTGACCTGGAAGGTAAACGTGTGTGAAGAGATGCTTGAGCAGAGGCCAAGCACAACAGAAGGTCACAGAAGGATGGCGCACGTGGGGATTCAGATGAACAGGTTGCAGAGTGTGCTTTAGCAGGGAAACTCTGGAGCACTGCTGGTCTCGCTGCCTTAATATCCATCTTACAGCTCAGCCTGGCTCCTGCTGGAGTGAAGGAAAGGAGCAGCCAGCCTGATGCTGGAGGTGAAACAGCTGCACGCAAAAAAGTAGAGGGACGTCTTTCAGGAGGGAGCATTCTCAAATAGAGAGGAGTGAACAAACACTGGAGGAGTGTATCTACAGAAAGAATTGAAGGGTTTTTAGCCAGACTTCTCTGTTTCATTCCCTGCCCTAGAAAGGAGAAGGAAAAAATTTCAGTGCTTGGGATATAGCTAAGGAAGTGGTCCTGTCCTCTCAAAGAGAATTTTATTCAGTGTGTTACACACACAAGGAAAACCCAAGGGTTATGAACAAGTCTCATGTGAGAAAAAAAGTCCTTAGACTGAAGGCAAATAACAGTGGCTATTAGTCTGAGAGACTTATTAAAAAATAGCAATGAGATTTGAATGTGAAATCACCCATAGGAAATTAGCAGAACATGCACTGCACCCAGAAGACAGGGACATCACCTGGTAATTTATTCCCTCTTGTACTCAGACACCTTAATGCTCAACGTTTCCCTTACTTTTCGTTATGAGCCAAAATCTGGCATTGAGGCTATTCTAAAATAGAAATTTAGAGATTCTAAACCACTTTTCATTTTTGGGAATGGATACAATCATCCTCCAAAAGGAGCCGACAATAAATCACGGGACAAATTGACATGATAAATCAGCAGTAGAGGATGAAAAGCCAGGCATGCACTCCCCATTGCTTTCTCTTATGGATGACGTGACATTCTAGGCTAAAACTGGCTTCGAAAACGTAAAGTCTCCAACAAACCTCATCATGCAGCTTGCCCCACACCTTCCCTTCTAAGGCATTGTATTGACCTTTTATATCAACAAATTATGTTAATACTGAATCTGCTACCTTTTTTACTTTTAACCCAACACATTCCGTATGTGCACGTTTTGGAAAAAGCAGTATTTCCTCCCATCCAAGGTATAATTCTTCCCACTGAGCCAGCTGGGCTTTTCTCATCTAGGTTTCATATAATCCCCTCACCCATCTCTGCATCTCTTAACTCCAGAACTTTATCAGGGCCCACATACATGGTTTTTTGCTGTTAACAGTCACTATTCCCTGTTGCTTTGTTCCACTCAGTTGCAAGCCACCTGCTAAGATTGGAACTTTGGCATCTCCTCTCAAGAGGACACAGGACATAATTACAGACTTGGGCTCCAAGAACGACATACTGTTTGCCAAATGGTCTGCTCTGTATTGCCAATTTTTGGCTTTCCAGACTCCTCCAAATGATAGCATCCCGAGTAGTCTAACTGTGATTTGGCAAGACCCAGTCTAGCATCATATTCGGTGTCTTCTCTCTGTCATGAGTAACAGAAAGGGGGGGTTGCATGCAAAGGCAGTGCCAGTCCTTCAGCATGGAGCCATGTGTGGGATTCCTTTCGTTCTGCCAGTTGGTAGGTGGCAAAAAACTACACATTTACCCAAAATGTGGGGGTGGAAAATCAATAGGGAAATCCTGCTGCTGCTTTGCAGTCGAATCAAAAGTGTTTGATAACATTCTAACTATGAAAGTTCACATCTTTTCCCTCACTGCGTAACATAGATCTCAGACCAAGAAGAATGACTTTGCTAAATAAACTTCAGCTCGTGGCATTTTTACAACAGAATACAAATGGCATGTGTTCAGCCAGTGGCAGCCAACTGGATGGGGGCCAGCCAAAGAAAATGCCCACTTTCTGGAGAACAAACAGTACAGCTGCAGCAGGCGTGATCCAAACCCCCAAAATCTCTGATTGTGTCTCAATCTGAGAGCAGGAGAGACCGAAGGAAAAAAGGGAAGCTTCGTTACCTTTCTTGGGAAGCACAAGTTGTGTTTTTTTTGGAACATTGGACAGGCTAGTGATGGAATAAAAGCTCAGGTGGGCTGAAGCCCTAGAAAGATGGTTTGGTTCTGGTGCTACTGGCCCTCCTGGACAGCACAAGCATCAAATTGAACTGATTTACTAATTAGACAATGTTATGGTAACAACATTTTTGAAATTATTTCATCTACGCTGTATCATTGCTGAGTCAAACATCTCAATTTCTCTGCAATGGCTTGATTTTTCTAATTTTCTGGCATTGCCTCTTGGGCACAAATCTTGCTAACATAAAAGGGTATTTCCACTGCAGTATCTGGCACAAATACCTGATTTTTCTTGATTACCAATTACCAAGCCGGGTTCTTCCTGGCTCCTCTTCTTCAGCACAGTTCCCTAAAACAGTATTCCCTGTGACCCCACGGTGTCACCACAATGGTTCGGGGTTCACCCACTCTGAATTCAGAGATGCATTACGAAAGGTTTCTTCTAATTTTTAAAAAAATCTAATATGAATGCAAATGAAGACTAGAAATGAAAAATAAGGGATTTTATAAAGTAAAAGTAAACAATTGGCTGGGCCTGTGGGGGAGCACAAGCATTTATACTGTGCTAAATGGCATGAGAAATACATTATAAAAAGAGAAAGTAAACCTGATTATTTTATGATAATCATTCAGAAAACTGCAGAAAGGTAAATGCAATTACAGTCTAAAAGTTATTTCAGTTTTAACCTTGGCACGTTTGGATGTCAGAGGAAAAAATAAGTGAAACATCCTGTTAATCTTCATTATGTCCTTTAGAGATCGCAAACAAATTTAATACTTGGCTGGTGACACTATCAATATCCTGCAGTAGTGCGTGGTACCCGAGTTTGCCCCAGCAATACTCGTAGCAAGGATTCCTGCACTGCTTCCCCTGTGGCAGGCTCATCGGTTTATGTCCTTGTACCCCCTCCCAGGATTACCAGGCCACATTAAGTAAGTGGAGCTTCCCTGAAAAGGCTGCAGGAAATTAAAAAACTCAAGCAAATCTTCTGCTTGCGGTGCTAGCAAATGGACTTTGCACGTCTCTTGGTGTTAGAGGAATGTTTGCCCTGGAGAGGGCTGAAAGTCTATTTTCTTCGTGTCATTAGCTGCCTTTCTCTTCAGGTCTGGTTTGCCCACGGATTTTCTAACACTGGACTTTCTCCTGTCCCAGCAGGAGATGCCTTGTACCGTGGGGCATATGGGATCGAGGAGCATGGCTCATGTTGATAGGGCAAAGGTACTTAAATGTGTAGGGATGGGGGGTGCCCACTTACATGTAGCAATAAGGTCCGTGGCACTGGACCACAGTTTGGGAGCACACCCTTTGGCAGCATCCCGGTCCCGTCCCCCCCCCACCCCGTGCTGACCTTGCAGCACAGGTCCCTTCCCTGGTGGTACATCCCAGGAAAGCGAAGTCATTCCCCCAGGTCGCAGAAACAGGACACCTCGTTCTGAAAGGTGCTCAGCACCAAGAAAACTCTGTGGCCGTACTGGGAGTGTACAGGGTCCCTGGCAGCTCAGGGAAAGAGCCACTTGTTCACTGTGGGTTTCAGTGCACAGGAGGGACAGAGCAGATGGGACAGAGCCTGAAATACTTGAGTGATACAATGATCAGCTCTGGATTTCTGAGCTTTCTTTAGTGAGATACTTTAAACATCCGTTTATCAAAAATACTGAGAACCTGCATCTCTAACCAAAGTCACGGGAAATGACAGGTGCACAGCAGCTCTGGGGGAAACACAACCGAACCAGAACAGGCTGCGAACACTTGGCGAAGAGTGGTTTATGTATGGGAAGTCATTTGGGTTTTTAGGGCAGATGTAAATCTTGTCTGTTGCTGAGTCATCAGAAGCGGGAAGCTTGTTAGCTCCTTGCAATGAGGAGATAAATCCTATGTGGATTGGTCTCCAGGTGCTTAATTCTCTCCTTTTTTTTCAGCTGACAGCCATGTCAAAGATTTGGCCTTTCTGTGCACTATGAAAAAGGCTTTTAATTACTCAGCTCAGCCAGGACCAGAGAAATCCTCAACCTAAAGTTACTGCTTGAAGAAACAGATAACAAGGATGTGGGGCTGGGGGCTCTCTTCCTCAGAGTATTTCCCCTGACACACGTACATCAGATGTTAGACTGCGAGGGCAAGTCCCATTTGACCCACCATGATCTGGGCCATAATGCAAGCATGAATGGGGGGGGACGATCTCTGCGGGAGGGGTGATACCACTACAGCTACAGAGCGGCAGTCAAGCAGCTGGCACTCAATAAAGAAACAAAGAACAATAAAAACCACGAATGTGCATCACATTTCATCTGTCTCCATCAGGTGATGAAAGATGCTGTCTATACACACCCATATATACTATAAATATTAGAACACATAACACGTGGCAAAAGGCAACAAGACAGAGTCCTCTGTTCCATCCTTAATCCCACAGCAGCAGTGGAACAGCTCCTGATAGTCCATAAAACAGAGTGTGACGCTAGGAGAACCATTTGCACATTTGTGTTACCGAATATACTTGCCTTTTTGAACTAAGATCATCTCTCACCCTGCTTTGGCAGAAGAGACAGTACTGTGGAATCACCAGGAAGCACATACTGGGCCGTATCTGAGGAACGGCTGCACAGGTCAGGCAGGGACAAAACGCCCAGACTGCACATCCCAACGATCCACTTGATTCCAATTCCCTACGTTCGAGTCAGACGGCAGCGGATCTGAGCCCCAACAGGCTGTGGCCTGTTTTAACCTAGCAAACTAAACTGCAAAAGAATGTTACTTCATAGTAAGCATGTCCACAGATCTACTCTGAAGTAGCCAGAGCATTCTGAACCATAAAATGTAAATTTTAAACCGTACTGCATGAATTCTGCTTCCTCTGGCTGGCAAATCTTTACATATAGAACTACCTTCTATACATATATATTTACTTGGGTGGGTAAACGCCTTTGAAACCAAATCAACAAAAAGGCTGTCTCAAACTGGGACAAGGCAGCTGTGAAATCTACACCTCCAATTATAACTTTCATTAAAAAAGTATCTTAATTGCTGCATTTACTAGAATTTTCCTTGAGTTGCCCCTAATCAAATGCTGATCTGCCTTTCCTGATACTCTGCACCAGTGATAATTAACACTATTCTGCTAACTACTTGCTAAAGGAAGGTCATTAGCATTCTTGCTATTTAAGTAGCTCATTAGACCTAGTTTATCAAGCTACTCACATGAGAAAACTGGGGAAAGGAGAAAAGTGAAGGGTGACAAGTGATGGGCTTATTCTTAAAATTTGTCCAGATAATGTTAGGAGCTGCACAAAACCTCATCAAAACACAACAGAACAGCTCAGATTGACTTATAATTACTTACAAGATTGCTCGCACTAAGACCCACAGATGAGCGATCAGGGTCCCCACTCTCAGAGTTGCCAGACCATGGCATACTGGCCTCATGCTGCTTGGTCAGAGCGGCTGGAGGTTGTGTCCCTTGGGTAAATTGAAGATGCAGCAGCCAAGGAGGTAAGGACAGGTGGGTACCACCACCAGTGGAGTACTGGGAGGAGATTTTAGCCCATCAAAAGGTGCTGGTGGAGGAAAGCTGATCTCTGGCACTTTAAAACACCATCATTACGTGTTGATGTTGCCAGGTGACAAGCAGATACAGACAGGGTTCAATCCCTAGACCTGATGGATGGTTCCACAGGGGAGATGAGAAAGAATTTAATAAGGCAGGATGCTAACAGAGAGCCAGCCGCAGCAAGGACAGTGTGTGCCCACAGCAGCAATATCCCTGGCACATGTAGAGAGACCAAAGCCTGCAGTACGCGCCTGTTTCTCATCACAGCCAGGGCCAGAAGCAAAGCAAGGATGGGAGAGGAAAGCACTGCTGTGTTCAGATAGGAAGCAAATGACAGACTTGGAGGAAGGAAAGAAAAGGTAGCAAGGCACTGCCTCAAAGGGAAAAAATGACTGCCTGTTCTTGGTTTTCCTGAAGCAAGAGAATACGTCAGCAAGTGGAGGAAGACAGCTGTTTGTGTGAAGGAATAACGTAAACCCTGAGCAGGGAAGACAGGTTCACACATGCATGTGCACAGATGAACGCAGAGGCACAGATTCATTAGCACTTACAATTATTTAATTTTCATAGAATCATAGAATGGTGGTTTGCGTTGGAAGGGACCTTAAAGCCCATCTAGTTCCAACCCTCCTGCCGTGGGCAGGGACACCCTCCACTAGACCAGGTATTAGGGCAGAGGAAGAAGCGTTAGAAGGCCTTTACCTGATACTCAACATGGGTGGTGGGATTTGGGGTATTTCTCTTAACTGTTCTGTGCTTCAGCTACCGTGTCTGCATAGTGGGACCTTTCAAAGACAGGAAAGTACTGGAGATATTTGGGTGTAATGCACTGAACAGGTGAAATTTTGGACTGACTACCTCAAGAACAAAGCATGCCCTTATACTCCAAGTTGTTAAACAGGAATTATTTAAACTCTGCCTGTTGTCACAAAGGTCCTGAAAAAGTTACTGTTATCTAGGAATAAAAACTGTCTCATCTAATGAAATACTGCAGCAATGCCTATTCTTATTTGTGAATGAATATGCAGCACAGATTTATAATAATTGGTCTCAGTGCTTGTCAGGTAGTAAAACCTTACACAAATTACAGCTGCCACCCTAAAACTGCATTTGTATAACTTCTTTGTAAGTCAGTCTTCAGCCTCTTTACCATAATAGCAGCTATCAATATTTAGAGTCATGAAAAATAACCAAATATACATGCTTCCTTCCACTTAGCTTTTAAACACAAACATATATTTAGTGCTTTAGGTGACTGGAAGGAACTGCATTGCAAGATTTGGAACTGGGGGAGACTACAGAAAAATCCAAGTCTGACCTTCAGCTCTTACAACACACCACAGAGCAGGGGAGCAATTGCGCACACGAGGCGGCAGCTGTTAGGTACCTTCTACGTTCCACACGAGGATTATAAGATCAATACAACATTTATTGGTACCCAGCAGACAGACACAACTGCCTGCGACAGCTTATTCCTACAAGGACATCGGTATCTGATTCTTTACTAAGAGCACTGCTAGAGAGAATCTCACTGTGAACTCCCCAAAACCAGGTAAGATTTGAGTGAGGGAGCTTCAGGAGGATTTTGTAGGCAGTCAGAAGAAATGACAGCTCTCCAGGCTCTTGGATGAACCCTGAGCGATCAGGAGGCTGAGTTTCACCCATTCCAAACACATCTGTTACTGCAGTTCAGTTGATTTACCCTGCCTTCTACTTCTCTCTCTCTCTAGACCTACAGTTCTGCTCTTGATCTGCTTCATGGTAACTCTGCAGTAACAGCACTGTGAGTTATCCTCAGGCTGGGGGTTCCCGAAGGTTCTCGAATTGGGTTCCCAAATTTTCCTTTGGGAAGCAGCCAACAGGAGTAGGTTGCTCAGCTCCAGACTGCCTTGAAAACCCTGGTTATAATCCAAGCCAGTTCTGTAACCTGCCCAAGTGAGATTTCTATCCTGCATGAAGGTCTCCATCCTGCAACTCAGCTGGACAATTCCAATGACAAACACCTGCAGATGCCAACGTCTTAGCTCTGGTGGAGAAGTTGGCTGTTTGTCCTTTCACTTTAAATAGTATTTGTTTTTCTGTGTTATGTGAAAGCTGCAGTTGATGTTTCAGTCACTGTAGCACAGGCAGCATGAGTCAACCAAGCCAGCCCAGAGGCTACAGAAAAGCCCGCTGGTGCCTTCCATGACGTGAGTGCTTCACTCCTGCTCTCCTGCCACAGAGCCTTGTACTTAGATAGTCTCCTCCCAGACAAGAACTGCCCAACAACTACAGCATTAGAAAAGAGTAATTCAAAATCATAATTAATATTTTCCTGGTCTAAAGAAAGCCTAAGGCAGCTATTTCAGGCTGGCATCCTTAAGTAACTCACAACTCGCTTGATCTCTCAATACCAGAAGGGCAAGGCACATTATTTTCTATAACCAAAGTCCTTTTTTTTAATCTGTGACACTAAAGAGCCCTGGGCAACTTTCAAGATTAATTGCAATCATTCAGGGGCCTCTCCATTCCTCCCGGACATCCCTCTTACGCAAGAAAAAGAATGAACATGGAGCAGTCACCTGAGACAGCCTCACCGGTGTCTCACACCCTGCCTCTCATCGCTGGCGCCTGCCTTCAAAGCACGCTGGCCTGCTTACATTCCCCATGTCGCCTGCCCTGTGCAAAGCAGTCTCTTCCAGTGATTTCTTTGTTCTTGCCACTTTCAAATATTTTCTAAAATAAGATCATTTCCCCCCGGGTGCCCAGAACATTGAAGTGCATAAAGAGCAAGCCAAATTGTACATATTTATTTTCTTGAGACATTTCTCATTTCTTTGGGCCATCCAGCCTTATCTCTTCATGTATGCTTCAGAGGGCTACAGAGCAACTATATAATTTTGGGGAGCTGGCATTTAAGAGTAAATATTTATGTATATTTAAATACACACACACACAAAATTAAATATATATAAATAATACGTGTAGATGCACACACCAGTGTCTACGGGATGAATAGATGAGAAATGATGGTTTTAAAAAACCCAAAAGGTCCACAGCACCCCGTACTGAGCTGGAAGAGCACATCAGAGTTCTGTCTCAGGTGATGGGACCAGTGAAGATCCCAATTACATTATGGAAAACTGTAGCACCTTCAGCACAAGATAAGCAGTGCCACTTAGGGCTTTACATGAAAGCTGCTGTATTTTATAAATTATCTTTGCTCTCTGAAACTCAATGCATCAAACTCCACAGAAGGGAAAGAAATTACCCCAGGATATCTAGATTTCTTTTCCTCATTGAATTTCCCAGGCCTTATATTTTCAACTGTGAATGTTCTCTGATTGCCAGCTTTTGGAGCAGGGTCTTGTTTTGCTCTGCAATAGAATAATGGTGGCGTAGTAAGGGAGATCTCCAGTCAGACCAAGATCAACAACTGCAGCAGGAAAGGAAAACTGCTAATAAAACCCCCAAACATACACACCAGAAAGGAACACTACTAAAAAACTCCAAACACACACCCTCATCCTGCCATGGATTTTGCATCATCATTTATTATCATACAAAACAGGTTCAAAATATCAGCAGGCCAGACCAGCTGCATGTTGCTACCCATAAATAGATATTTGGCTTACAAGACCAGATTAACAGTTAAACACACACACACGAGACTGTTCCAATCTGATTTCTAACGGACCTATGTCCACACCACAGAAGCAACCACTCTCCCTTTACAGAGCTCTCCATAAGCTTTACAAATGCCCTAGGGTAAAACAATGTAGAAGTTCACGTCTCCTGCCCAAGTGGTCCTTCCAGGTTTGAATTGTAGCCCACAGATAACACAAGCATGTGAAAAAGTTGCATTGCACTGCACCGCTTCCCATTTTGCTGATAAATACAGGCCTTCCTTCCCTAGCATGGTTTAACTTGGCATTTTAGATAAGCAGTTAGTAAACAAAAACAAACATAGGCACAAACCCCTGCCAAAACCTGCTGTGAGCACTTACAAATCCAATCAGATAAGGACTGCCAGCATCTCCCAGGAGGTGTGAAGTGAAACTCTGCAAGGCCACTGCGGTTGCACGGCGTGTTGGAATGACCACATACTGCAAAGAAGGGGAAAGAAAAAAAAATACATAAGGAAACAAGTAAGAACCTGTCCAGCTGTCTTGTATCGCTGAGCTTATGCTCAGCTCAGGACAAAGTAAACAAGCTCCCCCAGACATCCGTGGCAGACACAGCCACTGTCCGGTCCATGGGTGGCTCAAACAACTGGGGAGTTCAGCAACCCTTCCTGGCTTTCCAATAGTCCTGATGGCAGGTGGTGAGGGAAGGAAGCTCCCTCCAGTCTGCACTTCTCTCAGCAGCACTGACTGTATGAGTTTGAGTAACAACTTTGCCCATGAGACGCTTTGCTATTGCTCCTCAGCCTGTATTTGGCTTGGCCGACTGGGAGAGCAAAGTTTGCGGTTGCCTGCAGCACATAACTTGCTCAGCGCCGCCAGCCTTCCAAATGTGGACTTTGCTGTAAACTGGAATATTGTGTTTTCTCCATAATAAAGATATCATTTTGTTTCCTAAACCATAAGCAATTCAGATCAGTATGAAAGGTCACACATCCTTCCCCCTCCCACTACATCTCTAGTCACTTTATATTTTTCTCAAAAATTTGCAATTCCACTTTTGAAAAGTGAAAAAGACACATTAAAAATGTTTTCCATAGCCAAGATATGGTAGTTAGGTCTCCACTCCTCTAACAGGACCTGACATCCTCAGCCAGGTCGTGCAGAATCAGTCTGACTACACAGAATCAGTGGAAGACACAAATTACTTCCCCATTAAGGGATGGAGCACACAGTAAACAGAGCCCTAACCATGGCAGAGGATGAAAATTAAAGAAGAAAAAACCCCAACAAACACACGGAACAACCTTAATTTTATAACACAAATTTAGGAGGAGAAAAAAGTAGCTATCTCCCGCACAAAACTTGTGAAAGAAGCTGGCTAAAACATCTGCATCAAGTCCACATGTCCTGGTTTAGAAATTGATCCTGTCTTGAGTTAAAGGCTGTAAGTAATGAAGAATTCAATAGGTCTCTAAATCCAAGTGAGCTTTGCTTCCGCTTCTAAGCGCTGAACCTTGTTCTGCCTTTTTCTGTTTCTCTGAAGAGCTACCAACCCTGCCAGAAACGACTCTTGTTTAGCTATGTGTACACCGTGATCCCTGTTACTTGTCTGCTTTCTCTCTGACGGGTTGCCTTCAGTCTTTCTTTAGAAGGCATGCCTTCAACTCGTTCTGGCAATCCTTACCTGAAGTCATTTATTAATTAAATGTGACATTTCAGGACTGGCACATCCCCAGCTAGAGATACAGAGATGAATTTCCCTTAGCTGACTGAGGTAGGGTGAACTCATTGCTCAAAAGCAAAATATCTCAGGGCAGAGGATCTGAAGCACTGTATCAGTGCTTTAACACTTCTGCTTAGGGAAGGTGAGTTGTGCTGTCTGCAGTGGAAAGAGACGTAAAAAAAAAAAAGGAAAGAAAAGAAACAGTGTTGAGAAAATCCACACTAGAAGAGAACTAATGCCTCTTTAGAATGATAACTCATTCCAAGCAGAGACAATTAGGAACGATGGGTGAAATTAGATTAAACGCTTTTCCTTAGGGTTTTACCATGTGCTTTCAGAACGACCTGCCAGTTCTTTCATTGCCAGTCCGACAAAGCTGCAAACACACACTGCTGATGGACCTTGACACCGCACATTAAACGGGTACCCCGTTAAACTCCTCTTGTCCAACAGAAGAGCAAGAGATGATCAGATCCGCAGCAGTCATCCAGCCACGGATGTTGGACACTGTCCTCCTTTTGCATCCAGGAGCTCAAAACAGACTTGAAGGCTCACAGAAATCCCAAGAGAACAATAAGGTCTAGACTTTATTAGAGACACAGAAACATACTGAAGGTCACACTGTGAAACAGTAGGAGAGCCACACAATTTATTACCATTCCCCAAAGATGCAGGGTAATGGGTGCAATCTGGATAGATTAGACAGAAGAAAAGAAAAAGAAAAAAGAGAAACTTATTGTTCTTCCCACCTGGCCCCAGCTCATGCAGGTGCATTCTGCAAGAGCTGTTTGAGAAAAGCGCATCTAAGAAGATAACCTGAAAGTCTACCTAAGTCATGAGTCCAAAGCTGCGTAGATTTGGGAAACAGGGAATTTTAAACCTATGTTAAAATATTTTTCTTTCTATAAAGGTTATGTTAACAAATCTGGAAAAGAAAGCCTACCTGGCTCTATATTCTATTTTCTTAGAAACATGACAAAGAAAATGGCAACTTTATTAAAAACTTACCATTTTCGGGGAGTGGCAGTGAATTGGTGCTAATTGAAGAAAGAAATGTGAATGATACCTGCATTGTGTGTGTGGGCATATATATATTTATACACAAGAATGCACACACACACATATTAGACATATTTTTGCAGATGTATCTGTATTATGCATACATAGAGCTTTGCAAGTAGCAGTACAATTTCCAGCAAGTTTTCAGTTTGCTTAGCTAAAGAAGTTATTGATGGCTGAAACCATCGATATGGTTTGGCACGATAAAGAACCAAAAAAAAAAAAGGTAAATTTAGTCTGGAATTCAAGCAACAAGAAAACTCCCAAAAAGTAAAACCCGAACGCACGGCAAGCAAATGAACATGAGATTTTTCCTTCTCCTCTAAAAATACACTGGAAAGAGAAACAGGCTTAAACCATCATCTCCAAAACACCAAAAACTTCTCCTCCCTATCCCTGCTTAAAAAGCATTTTATTCTGATGGAGGGGAAGCAGTTGGTAGCAAACATTATCTACTGTTCTAGGAAGGCAGCAGTAAATTACAGCTCTAAATGGACATTTTGGTACTAAAATAGACCTAAATTCAAACCATCCATGGCCTGGTTTGAACATCCCACTGAAACTGGAGGTGGGAGAGCCACAGCAGCCGGGACGGAAGGTCGTGGGATCGCCCTGGCTCATCTCTCACTCCAGGTTCACAGAGGATGGGCAGGGAGGCTGACCAAGCAGCTTTGGCAAACCTCTACTCTTTAAATAGAGTTCAGAAAGGCCATGTTTTACTGTTGACATCCCCTTCCTGTAGAGAAACCAGCAGAATGAGTTGGTCTGAAATAAGTTAAGCAGGAAACCCTTCTCCCAGTAAAAGGCCACATGCCGAAGAGGCAAAGTTCTGATGTTTATGTCTAATCTTTGCTGGAAAAATCTCCTCTCTAAAACACTGCAACTCCTAATCTTCAGGACAATGCTTACTGGCCTCTTTCAGCACCAAAGGCAAAGAAAACAGATGCTAACTCTACTTCAACCACCAACACAGCCTGGACATAGTCCAAGTGTCCCTATTGTAACTACTGTTGAGGAAAGGCAAAGGCTGTGATCCAGAGAAACCATCCTGAGAGAGACCCTTCACTCAAGCTAGGCAGACTGTAAAAAACCACTTTGAAATGAAGTCCAAGGGGTCTGACCTGTTCTCCAAATCACAGCACGAAGAGGAGCAACACACATCCACCTGCAACCCTTGGCCCACAGGAGAAGAGCAGAGATACCCCATGGCACACCCTTCCCCGTCAGAGCTGTGCTCAGGCCTTTGAAGTGGGCCATGCACCTTCATTCAAAGACACTTCACCCTGCCTTGAAACCCCAACCACCATGCTCAGATTACTGACATGTGGAGGCACACCGGGAGAAGCAACAATGAGATCTTCTGGAAATGCTATCTATCTTTGGCTGTAAAAATGGGGCAGTATTTTATACTACATAAATAATTGGGGTTTTATTTATAGGGAAGGTAATCAGAACAAAAGCAATGGTCATCCATACCTGTAGCACAGCTGAGCACCACCCTGCCTGTTTCAAGCCTAAAGGAAGACTTTGACTGCAGCAAGACATTAAAGCAGCTCAAGACCGTCTAAAAAGAACGAGTGTTTTAAAAGAAAAGAGAAGTATGCAGAGCACCTTTTTTTTGCACGAGTGTCAGGACATTGCATAAACCAGAGAATGGCTTTTCTCAGCAAAGACCCAAAGAGATTATGATTGCAACAGCTGAGGCCCCTTTCAATTGCCTACTGGCTCTCACACAGAAATGCCACCGAGCATCTGCCCATCATCTTTATTTTTGAGATGCGTTATGGAGGAAAAACGCCACTATTAGGACCAGATTCCACAATGTCCCAAGCACTCAGCGTGTCTCAGAACGTTACACGCTTGCCTGCTGCACTGAAGCTCATTCATTATTGCTGTTACAAGGCAGTTTTAATGCTACTTTGGGGTTCTGGTCATTTTGAGGCCAATTTGCAAAGATGGCTGATAAAATCTGTTTCATAATTAGTATGCTCCATAAGAAACATCCCCCCTTTCCCTAAGCACCATCTGAGCATGTGCCTGGGAGGAGATCTGGAGAGTTGCGCTCAGGAGAATAAGGCCTGTTTTGTACAAATTTGCATTTGGAACAAATATCAGCCTTTTAAAATCTCAGGCAGTGCAGTACATTCTGGAGTGCTGACAGTTTATCAAACCTCGCACTCAGCACCTCTTACTGCACACCAGCCATCAGACTGGCAAGAACACTAGATGCAATGGAAGCACAAAGCTATGAAGAGCCAGCAATTAAATTTGAAGATAATACACAAACATATTGTTTTGCCAATGAAATTAAAGATGCTTACCAACTTGCTCAATAGGCTTCTTAAGCAGTCAGGAGATCTGTAAATCTTGGGAGAGCTATGATAAATCATTTGGGATGCAGTTTCCAAAAAGCCTCACTTCTGGCATAATGAAATCAGTGGGAACAGCCAGTATTGAGAGCTTTTTATCCATGAAAACAGGATAATATTTATGTATATGATGAAAGTGTTGTTAAGCTTATGCTAATAATGCTTTTAAACTCCTTACCAGCCTCAGGCAAGAACAGACACACTTCTGATTACACCAAATAAATAGTAATCAGTAGAAATTAATTTGCCAAACACTTAAAGCGCATCTCGCTAAAGCATATCCACACCTTTCTCTGGCTAGGAATTCATACAAAGCTGTCTGTCAAACATGGTTGTAGCCCTGGCTCTCACCTATTGTCTGTCTAAACACCCTCTCAAACCCCTTGTGTAATATGAACACGCTTCAGACCATCTGTTTACAGGCTTGCACTGATCTAAGTGGATGTTTACATTTATTTGTATAGCACTTTTACGGGTCTACTCGTGCTGATAATGCCTGAAGCTGGGTATTATATATGACACTCAGGTCATTTCTCTAAACAGACAAGAGAACAGCTAGCTTAAGAGTTAGCATCAATTACCAAAATCCAATTTTTACTGTGGTTTTAGTTCTTTTCCCATGTTTTGGAAATTGGAACTAAGAAATTATTTCCAACTATTTCCAACCATTTCTTACGGAGTTCTTTTGCACTAAAGCAAAATAAATAACTGCAAATGCCTCCCTGCAAAATGCAACTGCCTATAGGATGCTGGTAAGACAGATGGCAAACCCTATAAAAGCTATTAAAAAGCTACAGGATACAGAAGTCACATTGAAATCGACACAAAAAGTCTCAGTAATTAAAATGGGACAGTGATGGCATCCTTATTACACTTGATATAACAAAGTAGTTGGTTGAAAAATGTCTCTTGGGGTTAGCTTGAGACAACGTAGGTCAAGTTTCAGCGCTGTCTCTGGCACAGATTTTCTGGAGGACCTTGAACACATCAGACAGGTACCCTCCTCCCCCCAGCTGCTCTTTGAGAGTTGCTGCTGGAAGACTGCAGATGTGCTCCATGGCCAAGCCGTTACCTGTTTCAGCCAACACTAGTGAGGATATAAAAGATCTATTTAAGCCCAGCCCACCAGCTAATTCTGAACAGAGAAAGCTGGGAGTGCTCCTGGGAACATCACAGCCAAAGGCAGGATGCAATGGGAAGCTCTGGCAGGAGGCAGTAATGAGCAACTACAAATACTGCACTACAGTTTCTTCTTCCAACACAGCTGTCTGCAGACTGCACATCTGTCTAAGCGCTGAGATGTCACTTAATGAACAGCCACAGCAGCCTTGAACTGAGCACAAGGTGCAAAATCCATGTAACTACAGAGTAAACACCCGTTCAGCTCCTCCAGAGCTCTATCACACTAAAGCTAAACTGGTAGGAGGAAAGAACCTCTGTAATTAGAAGCCATCTAACGCTACTGAAGTACACCGATCACCTTTGTTTCTCTGTGCTTTATTCACATCTGAGAGATCTGGAATTATCCACCCCACCCTACTTCTCAAAGCATTCTTTGCACAAATGAGTTAAAGATTGAAAACTCATCAGGCAATACAGTTATGGCAGCTACAGAGCTACCTTAAACATAAACACAACCTTGAACTTAAATCATAAACAACTTAAGCAGAAGCCTGAAGTTCTTCAACACCATTATCTTCACATCTAGGAATACTGAACCAGATTGTTTTCTCGTTGATGTTTGCATGAGCAACAAATACAAGGCAAGGGAGTTTTCTATTGATGCCAGACTGATTATATTTTTAGTTCTGTCAACAACCTGCCAAAAGACCTCGGGCAAGTCCTGTAATGGTTATGTGCCCTAGTTTCTTTCTTTTTCAAACAATAAGCAACAAGTACCCCCCTCACAATGGGATTTCAACGCACAGTATGTTTGCCAGGCTCTTTACATCTCTGATGGAAGCATCTACAAACCATACAAGGCTCTCTAACAAACATCCAGACTACTTCATACGAAAATCTAGATGCTGAGGTCAGCGTGCTGATTTGAAAGACTTAAAAAGCTCTGTGGTGGAGAAAGAATAGAAAATTAAGGACATGAGGTGAGAAGTCCCTGACAATTGCCTCCTGGTCAAGGTGGACACAGTCCAAAAATTCTTTATACTTTCTTTTCCTTTCTCCTCTCCCAGAGGTGGTTTTCTATTGTGTATGTGTTGAATGGTAGGTTTGCTGGAGTTAAGCCAGAGAGAGAGGTAGATGGCTGCCTTTGTGGTCAGGGGAGGGAAGGAGGGAGGGATTTCCTATTGCAGAACAAAGCTGAGTTATTGATAACAAAATTCACTAATGTGCTGACTATTAGGAAACGCTGGCAGAATTCTTTGTACGTTGGGTTTTGCACAAATACTTAACATGTGGGGAAAAGTACTTGAATTCAGTACTGGTGTCCTTTCTGGGCATGTCCTCTCCCTGGTGCTCAATCCTCTCTCTCACACTTTCCTTTTCAGTGAGAAAAAGAAGAGGCTGAAGCAGGGCATAGGTATCTGGAAGAAACTGTGAATTTCAGGTTGTTCTTGCAAGCTGACAAACTGCTCTGGCCACCAGAAGAGAAAGATGCTGTTCCAAAGTACACTCACCATTAGTATGTCTGCTGTGATAGCCCAGTTTGAAAACAGAAGAGTTTCTCCGATAAAAATGCAAATCTGTTGTAACAAAACACACAAAAAGGAGATTTATTCACTTGACATTCAAGGAAAAAATAACCTGTCACAAACTTTCCTTTGTTGCTTATTTGTCTCACACCTACACAAAGAATTCTTCTGTACACAATATACTCCTGGTTACTGTTGTGGTTTATTCTGAATATTAGAACACTATAGATTTTTATCAGAGCTCTAGAGGCTTGGCCTGCAACTTCATTAGCGCAAACTGTTTATGATTTACAGAGCAGCTAAATAAAAGGCTGACATATTTGGTAACAGAAGAACGAGAAGCCAGGAGGAGAAGGCAGGCCCGGACTTCCATAATTAAATCATTCTGTTCCAAAAGGCCAGTTAGAGAAGGCAAGAAGGCCACAACTCCCTCAAAACATAGTCATTTTTATCAGTAGGAATCAAGTTAGGTGTTAACCTCTGCAGAAAAGCAGGTGAGGTTCTTTATCCACTACATGCAAGATCCCTTCCCTCCCCTGATAGCATATTGCTGTCCTGTTTGAGAGGGACATAGGTCTAGGCACCATAACAACCAAGCATTACATTGGTAATATCAGCATTCAGTCAAAACAGGACTTAAGGATGGGCTTTGCATTATCAGCGTCTTACGGTGAAATGTAACTCTCCACTCTGTGGAGACAGTTCAACAAGACACATTAAAAGCCCTGTGTAGGTAGTGGGATGAGGGCTTCTTTTTAATTTCCACCTCTGGCACTCCTCACTTACTCCTGGTCCCATACTGCCTTCTCAGCTGTGCTGGCACCACAGAGCCAAACAGGGATTCAGAGCGGGAAACTGAGATGGGGTAAAGAATCTTTTGTTAGGGGGAGGTAGGGGAAGAGGAGCTTGTTTTGGTTATTTTTAGCTCAAATCAGTTCTTTAAACAGTTCTGCAAATAGTTATACCAGTTGAAGAACTGGAAAAGATCAAGAGGAAAAACTGACTTAATCTGGCTTCATCATTAAATATTCATCAAACTGAGTCCAAAGGAGCAAGGGTGACATGGTTCAGGAGGAACACTGCCTCACAAAGCTCTTTACTCCTATTTCAGTCATAATCCTTTTGATTTTATGCCATATGTTAACAATTTAGCAAAGAAATGTAGATTCAACAGGATGAAAAAACAAGGATGGAAAATATTCCACACACACATTTCCCTCTTCCTTTGTGTATTAGGAAGAGGAGAACGCATAGACAAAGCACTACATGTATTTTACCACACTTCTTCTATATCCACACTTGCTCCCCTGTTCCCCACCACCAAGCAATACTCCTTTATTAGATGTTCCCTAAAAGGTTGCTTTTTGCCCAGGTAACCCATTTCTTTTTGTGGCACCTAGAGAGAGAACATGACTCCTGGAATCCATATTGGTAGTTGGAGATAACAGCTATGGAGATTTGGGTTTTGATAACTGGAGATTCCCCTTTCAATTGCCTTATGCTCAGTTTTTGTTATGTTGAATAAGCTACGATTCCTTAATGAAACAAAGGCAGAAGGAAATACAGGGTACACACTTTGCTTTGAGGAAACGGCGATACTGTTTTGTGGTGGTTTTGTGAGTTTTGACAGGCTGACAGTTACCGTCACTGTCCCAGTCTCTGTTGCTTGCACAGGCACAGTTTGGATGGAAGGAGGACCTCCAAGATGGGCAGCTAGGGCTCTGATGTGACCACCACAACTATCTTTCCCACAGACTGGCTGAGATTGCCTAAACCCCTCAGACCATCATGTCACTGCCAGGAATAGTTTGCTTTATTTAGCAAGTCTTACGTACTGACCTACAGAAAAGCTTCCTCTATTTGTTTCTAAAACTGTCTTTGTTTCCCACATATTCTCCCTCTCTATCCCCTCTTTTTGTGACTGAATCTGCTTCCTCTGTGATGGTGTCTGAGACAGTCATTACAGCCCAGCTGGTCAGCTAGGAAATCTCCTCTTTCCATTTTCCCACTGTCCACTGGTCTGCCTTGAACCTGGCTCTGGCTGGAAATGACAACTGCTAAGGTAAGAAACACAGATCCGATGAATCGAGGTGCTGACAGGAGTTTTAGCCATGTGTCAGGTAGTAAGGGGCATACCGCAGCCCCAGGCGGGCTCTCAGGACCTGCTCTGAAATCCGTCCTACAACAGCTTTGCAGCTGCAGTTGCTGGGGTTCTGCGGCCGGATAGATTAAATTGAGCTTGGGAAAGATGTAATCACACTTCTGAACGCAGCATCAACACGTCTTGCCTGTTCATACAATATTGCAAACAGGCAACTGCTTGCCTTAAGGTTATATAAATTGCATACACATAACACATATGAATTGTTGCACGCAGCAAGTAGAACTTGCCCCCTTCTGCAGGAATTCAGCACAAGTCCTGTAAATAAATCACTGAAATGCCACAGACTTCAGAGCGCACCAGTTTTGAATTGCTGAATGCGTATTTCACCCAACAGGTTTCCATGAAACACGTACTTAATATGTGGATACTGGTAAAAGGACAAGAGGAACAAGAGGAAGATCAAAAAGTAGGACAAAAGATACTGACATTAAAAATGTCTGTCCTTCAGCTGCTAATGGGGATTTATAAAAATGAGTTCATGCACCGCAAAGGGCACATGAGGATAAGTGGCATTTCTGCTGGAGAGAGACTCTAGGGATGGTTACTGCAAATAGGGCAGCCTCCAGAACAGATTAATAGCTGCTGCAGTGGGCACGGTTTTGACTCTTCACACACTTTTCTGTAACCTCATTTCAGCTCTAGCGTACATCTTCTTCTGAATCCAGCTGTGTTGTATAATGTCTCATCATCTCCATCTGATGTCCAGTTGCTCATCTGTGATGAGCTGATAGAAGTTACGTCCCCCTCAAGTCTTCTGTTTATGTGATCAGTTAGCAAATTCTGATTCCCAAAAATAAGTACAATAGTTTCAGAATGGTCGCACCAGCAGCTCTCACAGCAAGATCTAAGCAGGTTATAAACTCCTTCCACAGCTATTTGCAAAGTCCGTATCTGTCTACATCTTCATTATCTGTATTTCTATTTGATATAGTGGGTAGGACTCCCACATGTACTTTTGAATTTGAAGCAAGTTTAACTCCATCTCGGTGTTGGGCAATATTGGTGCCTCAGAAGTAGGTAAGTCACCCACACCATGTCAACAGAAAGTCCCTGGAGTTGAGCCTGAGATGCTGTAAAAGTTCTACGCAAGATTTTACCCTGCAAGTTACTGTTTCTGCAAGATCATAAAATGTCTTTGAGGAATTAAAATAGATGTTGAAATTGAGGTACAACAGGAACTTGGAACAGTGTCAAAAGGAAGGCAAAGCAAAGTACCTCTCTCCAGTCATTTGGAAATTTAAACTAGTCTAAAATCTGCTGTTGAAATGTCTGAGTGGTGTGATACAATGATGCCACACAGCTAATGGGTTTCAAGAGACAGGTTTGAAATCCAGCATTTCAAAGAGTATGTATTTCAGAATGAGTGGAACCTAAAGATATGCAAAATGCTGCTTTAAGGAGCTGAACCGCAACACATAAATACACATGCTGCATGGAAAATAGAAGAAGAACTGATTGGACAATATAGCCAAGCAAGATAGTAGAAGATAGAAATACAAGTGCCTGGGCAGCTAAGCGATACAGAATGCTGGTTTATTCCACCTCTCCAGCCACTTCCACCGCTGCCAATAATGGACTAGATTAGTATAAAAAGATTGGAGCAAAAAAGAAGTCTGTCTACCTGCTCCAGGTAGGAGTGGTTGCTACAGAACTGGAATAGCAGCTGCCCTGAGGGACCAAAACCACCTGCAAGACAGGACTGAGCAGGGGAAAAAAAATACGCATGTTCAGAGAGGAAGAGAGCAGACAGCTGAAAGCCTGTAAGGGACATGGCGATCGTGCTAATGGATACGCAGGTCTTTTCCAAAAAAACCCACAAGGTCAAGAAATCAAAAAGCAAGGGCTCTGCTGATCCTTGCTGGAGTGCTGAGCACTTCATTTAAGATGATGCCAGTATTAGTTGAAATTAAATTCTTGATTGTTAACTAGAGCAGGGAGGGAGATCCCGCAGCTCAGAGTGACAGAACACCATCTCATGGGGACCCATCTAAATGCTTGGAAGTGATAATTGTAAGGGTCTGAGCCAATGAGGAGTCCAAAACCAGTAATCCTTCAATTTTAGCATGGTGTGATCAGTGACAGAAGTCTAAGGACAGTCACAGTACAGAAGGTCTGGAAATACCACCATATTGGGGAACAAACCAGAATGTTGCTCTTGCCTGTCACAGTCATACAGAACTCAAGGACACTGTTTCAGGATGAGAGCCAGGACACAGCTGTCAAGGAAGCTATCAGGGATGAGAAAATCCACCCCTAAGTTTTACTGTATTCTTTCCAGAACAAGCTATTATCATGGATTTGGAGATAAGGAAGGTAACCTAGTTATGCTGTCTACCAAATCTATATTTTCCAGCTCCAGAGAACACTCACTCCTTCATTTTGGACCAATGAGACTTAGAGAGTAATGAGAAACTGTTATACCATGCAGCCTTGCAAAACAGGTCTCCTAGCAAAATTAAAGGGAATTAAACGCTCTGGGAGCCTGTAAGATTGCAATAACATCGAATGGCATGGAAAAACAAGGGCTCGTGTTTGAAACTTGCCTTGAAAAGTAAATTCAGCTGATACATAGCGCCACCGTGGCAACACCTTGTGTCATGAGATATTGGT
Organism: Psophia crepitans; assembly: GCA_013399095.1. Lineage (NCBI taxonomy): Eukaryota > Metazoa > Chordata > Aves > Gruiformes > Psophiidae > Psophia > Psophia crepitans. The sequence goes on from VWZZ01004730.1 coordinate 593,269, forward strand.
AACTCCAACACAGACCTGTTCTCTCAGTGGGGTTAGCACCTGTAACACTACGCAGCAACAAGTCTTGTGTCATTGTTTTCTGTTGATAGTAATTTATAGTGGATGGCTTGGCCACAGATCATCTAACTCCAGGTGAATTACAAACGTTAATGATCTAACCTACCCTGACCCTTCGTAAGGTAAGAATCCTCATTTTTGCAGAGGCAAACCAAAGGTAAATAACTTGCCCACTGTCACATGTAGAATCTATAAAGAGTTCAGACCTCCAATTCCCCCATCGGCACATTAACTAGACTCTTATCTCCTCTCTATGCATCAGGTTTCCAGCAGCAGAGAAAGCATTTTTAGGGCTACAGAGCGGTAGTGTTACCTGCAACAAATGCAGGCATCAGCAAATAGGTTCATATTCCTCATACCCCCTTTATATGAAGGTATAGCTTCCTTTGCGCATCATTGACTCTTTATTAGATCTACTCCTTATGCATAATAAAACGTTTTGAAGATTGGTTAAATAATACCGTCTAGATTTATATATTTACACAACGTAGAATAGTCACACAGCTGTTAAAAAAGAAAAAAAGATTTAAATGAGTCCAATAACCATCTTTTGTTGCAAAATTTTTGAAAACAGTGTTTCTAGCTTAGAAAGGGAGGAGTTTCTGCATAAAAAGACTAAACACCACAAATGAACATGCCTGTCATCAGGTCTGGGAAAGGAGAAAATCACAGGTCTGGCTGCACAAAGAGGTGGAGGGGAGGGGCAGGCGGAGGGATGTGACAGATCTCTTCACTTGGAGAGGGCTGACGATGAAAGGGGGGTTAATGCTTGGCCCACCAGTAACACCCTCGTACAGGTCGTCTGAGGTGATCATTTTTCTGCTGAATCAAAGTTAGTTCTAGACCATGCCACAAACCAGAGGACCGAATCTCCTTCTGACACTTTCTAAATAAGCCAGAGCAGGCATTCTTGGTTCTGTCTTAATGTTTGAAAACTTTCACTCTTTCTTCTTTTGTTTCCCCGTGACAACAGCAGCTATTGAAACACTCTAGGAAATAACCAGGGCTAGGCTAGTGCTAGACATACAGAGAAACAAGGAACCTCGGTAGATTGATTGTGTAATTGTAAATGAATTGTCACGCTGGGTGGAGCGTGCACCGCAGCGTGGAAGTGAAGGGTGGGCTTTTGGAAATTATCCCACTACTCCAACCATCTCATATCTTCCCTTCAAAAACTTCTCCCAGCCCCCAGGCTCCTCTCTATTACACTGAAAGAGAGCCTGAGACCTGTTTAGCACTGGGTTTCTACTCCCTACTGAAAGCAAGATTCTAGCCTGAAGCTGGGTTATTATAGTTAAGTTTTTCCTTTCCCCTTCAGTCAATTTGTCTTGGTCTGATGTCTTTTCATATACTTTGATTATAAACACGCTGGGAGGGGCCACTTTTTAATCTGCATTTGTGCAGCACCAAGTATTGTGGGTTCCTGGGCTATGACTAGGACTTCCAGGTGCTATGGTAATACAGATAACAAATTGAAATTACATGGTAATTAATAATGGCCTACAGCAAGCTATCTAGTTATGGAAATTAATGGTACCTATAGGTAGCCAAAAACATGCCCACAGACAAATTATACTGTAATTATAATTTGGTACCACTGCAACTACAATACCCTTACCAAAGGGTACCAAAAGGTTAGGCAAGAGCGACAGAGGTATGGATGGAGGTATAGATAGAACAACACACAGGCAGGGAACTGTGGGTTTCCATGCGTTCACTAAATCCCCAGCTCTAAATTCTGAGGAAAGTTAGCAAGGGGATAAGTAGTTGAGAGATCATTTTCCCTCCAGGCATATCTACATAGTACCAAAATGCCAAGGGGCAAAATGAAGGACATTCAGAAGGGGAAAAGCAAGACAAGTATCTCAGGCCTCCTGCAGGGGACAACGCACAGTGTCTTCTACAGAGTTTGGGAGAGAGAGAGAGAGAGACTGGCATATGCAAAGGATTATACTTACATAGGCTCCCACAATGCTGCTCTTGGCAGCAACGAAGATCAGACAGATGAAGATGGCTGATCCTAGCATGCCAACAGCACAGACAAGCGGATCAGCTCGCTGGGTTTTTAACCGGCACCATTTGGTTGCCCCAGCCCCTGTGATTACACCCAGGAAACCAGTGAAGCATGTGATTGCTCCGAAGATCAAGCTATTAAAAAGAAAAAAAGGAGACGGTTATATTTTTGGAGTTTTTTCCAAAAATAGGCAAGGTCTTTGAACAAATTATTAGGGTAAACTGATTAATGGAAATCTGCACATTGGCTTTGCAAATTAAAAATAAAACAAACGAGCTCCCCTGCTGAGTGCTTGTGATTTTAGCATTCTTCCCCCGCAGTTAAGAAAAACACAGCATGTGAAATTCAGCCTTGTACAGGGGTATCGATAACATGCAGAGGTGCAAAGGGCTCATACTGCTGCTTTGTGTGGACCTGAGCTTCCCATCAAGTGCATTGTACAGCTAATTATGCAAGCACAAAACTAAGTGATAACCTGCACATTGATCACGTAAGGGGAAATGATGGACAGGACAGGCTCTAGGAAGCTTAAGGGAAAGGAAACCTAACAAGACTTTAAATACCAGTGACTTTCAACATACTTTGACTTTCTAACTCCTTTCAGAACACTTCAAAGTAGCCCGATTAGATTATTTTGCTGCTATGTTACACATTTGAAATACATTAATTTAAAGAGCCGGGAGCTGTCAAGGATTCTTCATATTGTATGTGCAGGACTTGGATTACAAAGTCTTTGGCAACTACATTACAGTAGCTCTAGGGCACCTCAAAATATAGGTGTCATCAAGGAGTGGAAAACTTCTCTTTGTAAAAAGCAGATGGGCAGTCTGGCTGCAGCTGTATTTTCTGCTCACTGCTTTTTTGCAGAATAGACTGAGACTGCCCGCTGGGCGCTCTAGTTGCTGGTACTCCAAACCACTAAATAGTTTACTTGAGATGGGATTGTGTCAGCTAGAGCAAGAAGGTTTTCCTAACATTATTTTTCCCTCGCAAGCTAAAAGCGAAAGAGCTGACAAAAGGCAGGTTTTTTGTATCTTTTATTCACCTGGAGAAATGCTTTTGTAGCATTTTATGTTTTGTGCCATCATGGTAAAGCACAAAATGATGAATTACTTTTCATATCTGATGTGCTGCAAGTGATATTATATAACTGGGACTGAAAAACCAAAGCACTGTATAACATCAAGCAATCCAGACCAAAGTGTCCCAGATCTCTGCACCATTTTTCAGCAAAACTCAGCATACCCAGTAGTGTACAGAGCAATGAAACACACAGGGTCAGTCCCTGAAGGCTTTAGAGGAACCAGTCCAACCCTGAATTATAGCCACCACTGCCTACCCAACCTGCCAGCTTATTCTGCCACTACCACAGAAAAGGGTGGGTCTTAAGAAACCAAATTCTTAGCTCTCCAAACATCGTTGAAGGCAAAGACAACAGTCTCTTTTTCTATGTCGGCACTATAGCCTGGGAACGAAGACGGAGCTGAGGTCATTGCTTCTGCCTTGGCTTGGCTTCATGTGATGAAGAAAAGAAGAGAAATAAAACCTAGTTTACAATCCCAGCGTTTCCTATCATTGTTGCAGAGACCTAGAGGAAATTACAGACATTCTAGTAACCTGACTCCGTGGGACTTGCCTGTTTCCTCTGGTAAACGAGCCCCTTCCCCCTTTTCCCCCTCTTTAAAGCAGTGGAGTATGAACTCACCTATCTTTGGTGCCGCAGGGCTGCGAGCTGCAGGTCTCTGCTGTCTTCTGCACAACCTGTGCTCTGTGAAGGTAGAGAGGGATCCACATGCCAAGCGCCCCTGTGGCAAAGGAGACAGCTGAGGTGGCCAACGATGAGAAGACATAGCTGCGGCTGTGGAGACGCAAGAGGCAAAACTGAAAGAAGGTTTAGGGGGAAAAGTGAAAGAGCAGGGGCCCCAGGACAGCAGCCAGTGCTTTAGTGACAAAACAGTGTTCCCCCATAGTAGCCACCTCCCTTTGCCAAGGGGCAGAGATGATACAAGCTACAAAGCAATGGAGAATAAGAGACATGGAGTTATTTCTTCATACGTGATTCTCCATTGATAGCAATGTACTTAACTCTTCAGAGGTGCTTCAAAGAGAGCCTTTTTTATTGGACTGTTTCAGAAGACAATCAGTACTTGGTCACTAAGACATGAATTACAGGACTTTCACTGTAATATCACCTGTTTACCTGGATTACCAGTTTCCCTTCTCCCTCCCATCCACGCCACCCTACGATAACCACTTGGATAAACTAACAAAATAAGTAATATAGAAATATTGATAAATTAACCATTAAAACTTGTCGTAGTCCTTTGATACTGGATGACAATACCAGGAAGGCATTCTAGCCAGCAGTTCTAAAAATGACGGACACCACAAGTTTCCCATCAGAATTCTGACGCCAACGCTGAATTCACAAGTGCAAGGACTTGCACATTCACAGGCAAGCTTTCTAGAAGCAAGCGCAGCTGCTTAAACACTTGTGAGCCCATGATTTTTTATGCACATGCACCCAAGCACATTCTTTGCTTGTGCATTCACTCACATGTGGTTGTGTAAACACATATATTTAAATTTGCCATGTAGTGCAAGCTTTTGTGTATTTTCTCCTCTTAAATTGCTCCAGCATTTAACTCTCTTTTTCCCCTTCAGCAGAGCAGCTCTTTCAAGGAAGAAAAAGGACCTAAGCATCTGAACAACAGTGGCACAACAATTAATAGAGGAACACAGCAATTTCTACACTTCAAAAGCCTTGATCTGCCTAAAGTATGAGCCAAATGAAGCAGACACTCTCTTAGATCTGAATCTTGGAAAGGTTAGAGCAAAAGTTGGAATCCATCACTGTCACTGCAGTCGATACCCTGTGAAAACATAACTGTGATTTTTCTTTCCCAGGTCCACAGACCTTTCTGCAACTCCCTCACTTTCCAGTTTCAGAGTGCTAAGAAGTACAGGCCACTGGATCTTCCAACTAAGCATTAGAGGCAAAGCTTGTTACTAGAGCGCTCTTACTTTCTAATCAGTGCTTTCATGTCTCTTAGCCACGAGGTTCGAGCCTTCAGCTGTCCCCCAAGTTGTTCTGCATTTCCTCTTTTAGCTGCAGGTACAAATATTAAGATGAGCGTTCCTGTTATCATTCCCAAGAGTGGAGATACCTGCAAGAAAGGAACAGGGAATTAGCACAGGAGTCAGCAGGTTTTGCTTTGACTAGTCACTAAGAAGCAGATAGCATTAGCTTTGTTTCAGTGACTCGATTCTTTACAGCTAGCCAGATCTGTAAGCACACTGAGGCATCTGCTCCTTTCCTTCCTCCCTATCATTCCCTGGACTCTCTTATCTCACTCGGGAAGCACACAGCTTTGAGAATACTCTGATTAAGGCAGTCCATTTCTTTATGTTATTAAAGTACCAAGATTCATCTAATCATGGTTCTTCAGTGATGTTTAACTCTTTGGGAACTTGCTCCCAGCTGGGCTAAGAGATCAAGTAGTTTCTGGGTTAGTGCAGAAGCCTTTTAAAAACAACAAGGCCAGGGAAAAGATTTCTGGATGTACGGAGCATGCTGGCTTTGAAAATCCTTGCCTGACATGCATCCCTCTTCCAGTTAACCCACAATGGCTTCCCATTTTCAGGCAGTTTCCTCAGATTACCTCAGTGTACAGTAGACCAAGAAACACTGAAAATTCAGGCTGGAAGATAGGAAGACGACAGATTCAAGGGTTAGGTTTCCCAGTTTCCAATCCTTTCTCCCAATCACTAGTCAAAAATACAAAGATCCCACAGTGTTTTGCAAACTACAGACATGGTTCTTGTTTTGACACTAAAATTCCGTCATTGTCAGAATGGAATACAGCTCCATTAGGAAAACAGGAACACGGATTTTCACCGACCTATCATCGCTTCAATACATGCCATTTTAAAAATAAATTCCTGTTCCACAAAAATATGCTTCCAATAATAAACTGAAAATGGCCTTTACACACAGAGCAGTGTTTCACATCTACAGATTAAAAACCCAGATTCTTCTAGGGAAGGGAAGACAAGAATATTTCAGAAAGTCAGGAAAATCCCTCATCCAGGGATAGTTGAAGCCTGAACACACAACTGAACACAAGACAGACAACTGGTAAAAACAAAAAAAAAAAAAAAAGGGAATTCTGGGATTTTCTAGGGTCATATAACTGGAATTCTCTTTGATTTGTATTTAAAGGCTTCATCCCCCAACAGGACAATATCCATTGATACTCAGTAATGCTCCAGCGAAGCACTGCCATTACTGCTAGATACAGAGACAAAGCTGCCCCTTGCCAAAGTCCTTCTGTCTTCTTTGGTCCATTGAAGTACAGATTATTCCTGACCTCCCCTGGATTTGGAGACCACAGGAGATCACAGAGGGAAGCATCACCTAGGGGAATCTTGTACATCTTGCTAGAGCACGATAATTGCCACAGGGGCAGAAGCTGCTTTACACTGATGTCTGGAAGCTTTTAACACGTGCTGCTTTACTACCAAAACTAAGCAATGCTGTCCAAAGCAACCACCACAGGAGTGTGCAGCTTGTCAGATTCCCCAGGATTTTGCACAGTCAGGGAATCATGCATCAATGCATTATTTACAGTGCAAATCATGACCCCATAAGGGGTACAATCTTGCAGATAGCCTGGATTTCTCAGGATAACTATGGAGATTTCATCTGAAGAGAAAGATGCTGTGAGGATTTCTTTGCACAAATTAATCATTTGGGTTTTACAGACAGAGACACAAGAACACTCCAATGCATCAACCTCATTAAAGACACTGACCAGGAAGAGGGGCTTTGGATTTTCTTATTCCTTGTGCTGGCCTCTGCTCAGAAGTTAATTTTACCCCTAAAGCATTCCTGCTACTGAATGAGGTAGCCATTCTCTTGGTGTGAAGCTGTAGGCTATTAAACTTTTCATTTCAGGTTCACAGCTGGAAACTACTCTCCACTCTCCTAGCTGCAGATGAGCTGTTCACGGTGATTTTCCTGGCTTCACTTGCCCTTGCTGGACAGGGAGGGAATGGTGTGTGTCACAGAAGGGCACATTTGCTCGAGATGGGAACCCATGTATTTCATCACCTGCTGTTATAAACGGTGTTGGCTTGAGCTTCATGAGATTCATTGTCTTCATGAAGTGCCAGGGCCAGAGAATGCACCTCACGGGAGCTCATGCCACCCAGACCGCCAAAGGTCAGAAAACAGTTCTGCTGGGCCACTTCCTCTCAACTCTTTCAAGACATCTTTGTCTGCAGGACCTGTTTGTGGTATGTGATTGGAGTGTATTATCTTTTCAACACATTTATCAAGGTCCCAAGAGGTTAAAATAGAAGGAAACCGACTGTCTCAGGGCAGAAAAACAAGCGGAAACTGGAACAAAGTGTTTTTTCCTCAAAGCAGGAAGCCATTCTCGGAGTTTCTTGACAGCAGGGGACTGAAAGACTGTGGAGTTGATTTAAGGCCAATGCCTCGTCTTCCCATCCCCATCAAGAAATCATGGTTGACTGATAATAAAGTGATTGGAAAATTCTTGTTCCCAGGCAGTGAAATAAACAAGTATAACGAGCCAAAACCACATACCTTTCCCATTTGCTTAGCGAATGCATCTGCTATGCACTTAATAGCCATAGATAACATTTCCAGTCCTTTACCTTCTATATAAAATAACAGGTTGCTATATATAATAACAGATTGAGGGACTGTGTGACAGAACTCTTCCTAACACTGATCAATCGATGCAACTGTTAATAAGATGTAATTAAGACTGGCTTACCCGCAGCGCCCAGTGCCAGTCTCCAGCAACCTGCTTCACACTTGACCCCGTGATGTATCCCAAGCCACTGCAAGTATAATACAAAGATGTGAGTCAGAGTACCACAAGAAGTCACAATCAATTGTGTCCTAGGCTCTCTTCTCCTGCAGGAAGATGAAGCTGCTGGTGGTTAATATGTAACTCTTCCCAGCACTGTTGATCTAAAAACGCTCAAATCCGACGGGAATTTGGAGACAGATCTCAAGTTTATAGCTGACCTTTCAATCTACAGTGGATGAAAACAAAGCCTCAAAAAGAATTTATTTCCCGATTCGATTTCTACATCAGACCTTTCTAAGAAGTAATACAAATACTTAAACAATTTATGTTCTAGCTCTCAGTTAAGAAGTGCCCTTCAAGGACACACCATATTCTATTATTAAATTGTTTCTTGCCATTTAATAGTACTTGGTTCTAATTACTCATGAAGATAACATTTTCCATAAGCTTATTAAAAACCCAAGAAGAATGTGCAAGACAGTCGATGGGAGAACATCAGACCTGAAGCTTGGAAATCCCCTCTGAAGACAAAGGAGCAGTAACACCTTCAGCTACATGCTAAGAATTACACAGTGGTAACAAAAGGTGGCTCCCAGAGAGACTAGATCAAGGTGAACGTAGCCATGCTTCTCTCAAAGCGAACTGAATGGATGTGAATATCCTTTTTTCCAAACTGCTGTGTTTGTTGCTGAGATTGCCATGGCTAGAAGTTGCCAGGACTGCTGCAGGGCCACTGTCAGACATCACATGCCTTTATTGAACAGTCTGTTAAGCTTTGGAGGTTGCCATCTATAACTGCCCCCAAACTGGGCTCTATACACAGACGGGACCCAAAATCAAACCATGGATCCCAACCTTTGCTGGATATTGAGAGAATTAAGTCCCAGAATCAACCTCAACAGGATGAATATTTGTCATTTCTTGCTAGTCACAGTTCACTGAATTCTCAATGTAAATACTTGGCACCCTTGGCCCTCTTGGGAAAAGATTCTTTTCACCAGTTAAGGACTTGGCTATCTCTTTTTCCTTAAGAGCAAGTGGATGTTTGTGACTTTTATCTCAAGAATGAGTGCTTTAACTTGTAAATTGCACCACCCTAAACCACAAGTTTTTCCCGGAGTTGGGGGGGGGGATTAAATTGTTGCCAATGTTTTCCCTGCTGGAAACGAAGCCACATGCCACTTTTGCACAGGATGTTGTTCAACTCTGGGAATCGGTATGTAAACCTTGTGAACTAAAAGTATGTTTAAAAGTCAAAGTTTCAGACTGTGTATGTTATACAGCATACTCCTCTTGGAACCTCTGATGTTTAGACTGTCACACAGAAGCAGGTACCCATTCGCTCACTTTTGAAAACTGAGCTCAGTGTCTTAAGAGACCTTGATTTCACAGTAACCTGAAAGGCATTGCATAGACCTCACATGAATCATTTCAGAGAACCAATATAACATTATTCAAAATGGCAGTTTAGTTTAATAATGCTAAAAAAGTCAGCTAAAATATTTTGATTCCATTTCCACTCCAGTGCTGTAAAAAACCCAATATTTAAAAAATCCTTCCCACTAATTTCCCAAAATCACATATGAACCAGTAATAGGGCTAGAAAAAGACTCCAGTTCCTGCAACTAATTAGTCACCACTCACAGTATTTTCCTGTCTAAGACATTCCAACCAAAGACAGAACTATTGTCATTAGCAACTTAAAATCTGTGTGAGCTTACTCTAAGAGAAAAGCCAAAACCAGATGAAAGCAGCATTGTGTCACCTACCTGCCAAGAGGAATTGCGAAGTAGAAAACAGACAGCATAAGGGTCCTTGTGTTTTTGGTGAAAAGGTCTCCTATGATGGTTGGTGCAATAGTGGAGTAACTTGCTTCACCGATGCCAACCAAACCTCGTGACAGCACAAGAAGCCAGAAATACTGAGAAAAGAAAGAAAACACCGTTAGCAGGTCTCCCCTTGTCTTTTTGGATTCGGGATGGATGACAGTGCAAGCTGCGCAAATAGGGAACTATAAACCCACGTGACTGGAAAGTCACCCCCCTGTATGCATTTATTTTTTAAAACTTCAGACTCTTCATTTGCCTCTTGCCAGGGAGGAAAAGGACTGTATTTTTTGTGAAGATTTATAGCCATGAAAGAAAAGTCATAATAATAATCATGTAATAATAATCATAATAAACATGTTATAAGGTTCCTCTTGATAAGACATTTCTATTACAGGCAGAAGACCCTCAGTTTATTCTTAGGATGTAGCTCCCTGTTATTAAGCCCAACACCACACTGACAGAGGAAGGTTTGGGGAGACGGATGGATGGAACAAATCCTGCTCTGGGATCCAGAAAAGCAATACCTGCTGAGCACAATCCCAACCTCCTCAGCGTGCCAAGGGGCAAGTTAAGACTGGTGAAATCCTAAAGGCTCTTCAAAGCTGTGAAAGAGTTCAGCCTGTGATCCCCCAAACTCTCAATTTTCTCCTTGATTAGAAGCTACTCAATAAGAGAAGTTTTTCAAAGGTGCTAAGCACCCATCTCACTCTATTTGCTTGGAAAAAAGCATAAATCGCCCCCTCACAGCAGTAAAGCAGAGTGAACCAACACTGAATGCTTTTGAAAAACCTCAGGTTCTAATTTGTACTGAGGTGCACACAGTTCCAAAAAGATAAGACTTGAGCTTTACTCAACCCCAGGAACATCAGTGTGCTCAGTAAGTAGTACCACCCAGTGAAAGATTCAGAGCCACGCAGCTGAAAAGGCTGCCCAGGGAATTACATGCCCTTCTGAGTAAAGGGCGATCCAACACAACGAGGAGATGGACTTCACGTTCAGCACAACGCTGCCTAAAATGGATGAAAAGGAATTGTTCTTCTAATAGAATTTTCTTCACGGCCTGTTTCCCCATTTCAACCAACACTTTCATAAACTGCAAGGACCTGATTTTCAAGCCAACATCTTCCACTACACTTAAAACAGTTTTCTGGGTGCTGCTGTGCAAAGGCATAAGGCACCATACTTCGATGCTTAAATACCTGATAGATGAGCACAATCAATTTCTCAGCTGTCTAAGCAGCTTGAGCTACACCCAGAAGTAATTGCAGGCACAGAAATTAAACAGTCAGTTTCAGAAAACTGTAAGCACAGGGAAATCTATTTCTACAAGTGTAACCTCTACACATCTTCAATTTACTGTTATTATTCTATAGATCATTTGTGAGAAGAACAGCAGGGATTATGATATGTCCTTAAACACGAAAGCGCTCTGAGAACAATGAGCAATTACTGATTCCCCTTCTTCAGATGGGAAAAAGCTGAGTTACAGAAAAGTGACTGTCTTTGTGCCCTACAGCAAAGCTAAACCAGAATGCAGGGCTCTCATTCTCAAATATCAAAGTGCCATGCAGACATTAAGCCACGTGCCTCAGTCATAAATATATCCATCAGCAGACAAAAATCTACCACTGACACATTTTCATTGTTTTCCCCACTGTAATCCCCTGGTTGAAAAGAATTTCTTGAGGATTCCTGAAGCCACACAAAACATACTTTTGTGCACTCTTCCTCTTATTTTGACGTAAATTCTGTACCAATACCTATTTTCTGAGCCTATACAAGTTCCTTGTTTGCTGGCAGGGCGTTTACAGTGCAGCTATCATTCATACATCTCTCATAAGCCGCGCACACGTAACAGAGACACGTGGGTGTATGCAGAAAGGGCAATACTGTGACTCAAGCTTTTTAATTTATGCCAATTACCCAATGCTAAACCACTCCACTGCAGAAATATGCTGACAATGATTGGTGCACAGGTAGCCGATGTATTTGGAATGAGCAACAGTATTTATAACATGCTGAATGACTTAGTCATGCAGAATTAGAAAGCGGGGGAACTGGAGGCTGATTTTGGTTTCTTAAGTGGTTCAAATCTGGATCACAGAGAGGGTGACAGGCAAAATAGTCATCTGCCAGACCCAGAATGAGTGTGTAGACAGTGTTCATTACACCTGCAGAATGACAAGTTTGCAAACGCACTGGATGTTCCTCAAATTTGACATACCTACATAAAAATGACACAAGTTTGTGCTCACCAGCCAGTATCGCTCCCAGTGAATGCTGTTATAAGGTTCCTCTTGCAATCCTTGCGCAAAGCAGGAAAACTGTACAAAGTTTTTCTACTGTGGGAAAGAGTGACTCGGTTCCATCAATACCACTGAATCAGAGTCCCACTACAATGAAATCATCTGCAACAAGTAACAGGTTCATTCTTCTCCCCCACTTCCTCCTCAAATCCTCCTCCCTGGCTTATCCCACACTTACACACTCCGAATATCTGTTTAATATTTAAACTATATTCTCTGAAGCAGCGGTATCCAAATTTAAGTCATGAGATTCTGACTTCAGTTGGCAATAAAAGCAGTCTTATAAAAGCAGAATCTGCGCAGAGACATGAATGGTATCGCCCTCGTGAGATGATGTATTCAAGACTACGGACAATGCAGCTATGCAGGTGTAACAACTGGGCAAAACATACAGAAGTCTACAACAACATTAGGGAATTATTTATGATCAGTTCTGTGTCGTGCCTGGTTTTATAGCTCTGTATCTAGGATTAAAGAGCTAATGCCTCTTCTTATCCTGCTGAAAGAGCTCTTCTGCATCTTTGGCTAGCACACGTCCTTTTAGAACCTATACAATAAAACTATGCAATAATTTGTTACAGTAAGAGAGAACCCCCCATCTTCTATCTCTAATCACGGTCAGTCAAAACTTAAGTTTTACCATTGCTGAAGAGGGACAGCTGGGTGGCTCCCCAAATAAAAAAATGATCCTTTCAGAGAGAGGCCTAATATTTTCATTTTTCATACAGGAAAAATAAATACACACAAGAAAACAACTCCAAAATTCTTACACTGCTACTTATTTGGACCACAGACATACCATGAACCACTTAGAAACTGGTCCCAAAACCACTACGTATGCCTTATAGACAACTGCTATTTTTTGTGTGGGCATTTATATACACATACACCCATACGCAGCACATCTTTCTCTCCGAGTGTATGTAAACATCACCACCAGCATAAACAAATGGGAAAGTCAGGTATTACCCACGCAGAGGAAGCACCATTCTCCTCCACAACTGTAGCAGGATACTTCTATCATTTCCTCTGCACTGGATTTCCCCCCAAATGCTTTTCCCTCTTTGTCCTACCCCAGGATTCTCAGCAGCTCAGTGAGACAAAAAGGGCTGACACCAGCCAAATTCTTCTCTACATTATCTGTGCTTAAAGCAGTACAGGCAGCTAAGACTTTTAACTGAATTTCACTGTTCCCCAAGCAGAGATTGATACATATTAAAGAAACTTACTTCCTTCTACATTACTTTGGAAACTCTTCTGCAATTTGTTCACCTGTGCAAATAGTTCTCACTCTGGCATGTAAATTGAAAATATCAGAGTCAGCTTCCAACACCTGAGCGTGTTCCTTTTCCATAGGTTAGCCCCAGCAGCCTCAATACTTCAGTGTCTTCTTCTCTGGGCCAGTGTTTGTAACTAAAGTTTTTTGAAAGAAAGAGCTATTACAGCAAGAAATTTATTTATGTCCTTAATATTGGTTAGCAGTCATGTCACGAGAGCTACCAACATCTCCCCTTTTGTAGAAATGTGCAATGGTCGTCTTTGAATGATGGTGTGGCAGAAACCCCCTCCCTGCCTGTGCTTCAGCCTGAAGTGGGCACCAGCCTGGACATGGACAGCTGGAGAGGGGTTATCACAGCAACATCTGAACCATGCAATGCAACTGCTATGAGCTCTGCAGGCAATTTAGGATGCAAAGGTGCTCCAAGTCCCTTTCTCCAACTTGTAGGCACCATAGAGGGGCTGATGAGACAGAAGTCAGGGAAGATTCCAGTACACAATAAACCATCAACACATGGAAAAAATGGTGGCTGACAGAGACCCAGGACCACCGTGGTCTTCCTGGGAATTTCCGTTCAAGAGGTGCCATCACCAGAAAAGAGCACCCAGAGAAAGCACACACACCTGCCTACGTGAGATAGAACAGGTCAATGGACCTGCTCTCTTCTGCCTATCTCTTAACTCTATGGAGGGGAAAATATGCCCTAGTTCTAAAGCTGAGGACTTTACTACTTTGTAATTTGAAGACTAACAAACCCAAACAAAAAAGAAACCCATTTCCCCAAAACAGATAGGAGTTTTGGAAGGGATACAAATCCCTATGCCTCAGGGAATGCACCCATCATTAATAGGAATGTGCAAGCTACTAATTTCTAAATTTCTTAAACTATCAGCAAACTGTAAGCAACAGCAGCGAAAGATCATGGGGACAGATGGACCTGATCTGATTACTGTTCCCGATGATACCATCCCAGTAGATGCTATAGTCCTGACACAACCCTTTCAGAATTTTCATCTGAAAAAAACTTTCATGATTTGAGTTAAATATTTATAATATGCCAAGAGACAGTCCATGTATTTTCTCTGCAAAGTACAAGATGGTTTATATTCTCATTTTCATACTGACTTTACTCTCAATCTCATGCACACATAAATGTTTGATGGCCTAGGACACGTGACTACCTTTAATCATGTTTGGACAAACCTCCTAATTATACATTTATCCTAGTTGTATAGACCATTGAGTGAGTAATACATGTTTTAATAGGTCTAATTACAGCTTTAACTTCTTTCTCTTTTTCTAATTAGTTAAGAAAAGGAATTAAGTCACAGCTCTTTAAAAGATTAGCTGTCAGTGATAAACCTATAATCTGCCAAATATGTGTACAACTCTGAACCACCAGATTTACTGTCTAAAGAATCATATGATCCTTAAGCTTCGGTTATGAAGTATTTGCATTTGAATGTGGAGTAGCTTGTAAGGGTCTCATAAAACAAGCTGAATACATGCTTCCTTCAGATTAGGGACACACAGACTGATGAGAACACACAGATATAGCCAGTCCAGTACAAATTATTAGTGTGGATGCACAGCACCAGTGCAAGCCATGTTTTGAACTGATGTTGCTGATCTTTTACACTGCTACAGCAACTGCACCTGCATCCTTTCCTGTAGGAGGCTATAGAGTCAACCTCCTATGGATTCTACATTTAGCTTCTGCAAAAGAGGGCTCAGCACCATGAAATTTCATATTTGAACTGCTGAGGTTTGCCATATTTTCTTGCTTTTGATAGGTAAAAATTATGCAAGAAACAAGGATGCAGAATCAGGGTTTGCATCCTTGGAAAGAAGATGGCATAAAGCCATTCCTGCTACTTGGCAGCTAGGATTGCCACACAAAGCCTAAAATACATGTGTGTGGAATGACAGTAAACTAAGGAGAAAGCACTGGGACTGATTTAATTTCCCTGAGTTTCTGGAGCAAACTCAGTTGAACTGTACTGCAGTTACACTCTTGTATTTCTACAGCTGGCAGCGTCCTGCACTGACAACATCCGGGGTAGCACCGGGGTCCCAAGGGATCAGTTAGATCAACCAAAGATGGATAAATCTGATATATTGCCAGAGTCAGCTGACCAAAGCAAAACCCACAGGGCTCAACCGTATATTTAAGGGCTGCAGGACAGTAGTCCCTTTTGACAGCGACATTTAAGTGCATTTGCCTTTCCCAAGCAGAACTTCTATTTTCTGGCCAGGCAAACACAACTTCCTCTTGCACTCCGTTAAGTTTTTCCAGCCGTATCAGTACTTGGCAGAGATCTAAGCAGTTAAAGATGACACACCACACCCTTCACCGCAGGTACACAAAAATGTGGCATTAACCATGATGTAAACCAAACCAGGAACATGCTTCTGAGTATCGGTACTGTGACTAAGAGCATTGGCTCCTGTAAACTCAAAGTTCAAATTCCAGCTTATTAGCTGAGAGTCACTAAAATAGCTGAGCAATGGAATGACATTACAAATGCAGGTGACATTTCCTTAAACACTAACCACTCCAATTCTCTTAGTTCCCCCAGTAATGATGGGGTCACCTTTAAGAATCTGAAAGTTTCCAAGTCAAATAGAGACACTGACATATCGTGAAAGACAAGATGACACTAAATGATGCTGTTGATGTTTTAAATTTCGTTCTGTGTCTGGATGGATGACAGAGGCTACGGTAAAATAGGTAAGCCTAAATACATCTTCCACCTCTGTGCTTTACCCCTAAAGCTTTACAAATTTTGAATATATATAACCAAGGCACCTGGCTTCTGTTGGTGGATACAAGTCCTGGGTCCACACACCTGATAGGAATGCTGTGTGACATCTAGATATGGACCACAAAGTCACACGCCTTAACTTCTCAAATATGAATGGTTCTAAATCTCCTCTAATAAAAGGAGAATAAATACTGTAAAGAGCTATAGAGGGATTACATATTTAGTATTGGTGAATTGTTCTGAAGAACATGTCTTCCTGCCAAGCCCAGCCCAGACTTTTAAGCAACTGAATATTCATGCCAAATTTTGGCTATTTGGTGTCTTACTGTCTGGGAGAGCTTTGTGCAAGAACAAAGGAAGATGAGTATCTACCTTTATCTACAAGTAATCTTAACTAATCCCTCATGGGGATTGCCATCAGAGACACCAAAATACAAAATAACAGGGGGGCTGAGCTGTTCACTGTGATGTTTTCTTGGCCAGTACTTTTCTCCCCCATTAATAGGTTGGGTAAGCATTGTTTTCACGATTTCCTACAACCAAAAGGAGTTGATTATGTTTAATCTCTGGGTGGCATAGATAGCGGCTGGTCAGGATACATGCTTGTGTGGAGTCTGGTTGGCGACAGGTTGATGAGATGAGTGATCAGCTCTGATGCAATGCTGTGAGCTATCAGTATTTTATCTGTCTTCTGTAGAGATACAAGTGCACTTAGAAGTTCATGCTACAGTTACCTGTCTGATAAATGTAACTATAAACTACCATGCTCACCTCCAACAAGATGTTCTTCCCTTATCAGACGTGAGTCATGATGGCAGGCTAGCCTAGGGGAGATTCACTGCAGTTGCCGGTTCTTTTGCCATTTGGCCTGCTGCAGAGAAGTAATTGGGTTTAGACTCTTTTCTTCTCTCATTGTTTGTGTCATCACTTACCACTTCTCCCTTCCCATCTCTTTACAATCACAACTGCCTTTTAAGTCAGTACCGCACACAACATTTCCCATAACTTCTACCACCCCTGAATTCTGTTCTACAGTTTCGTCCCTTCAAATTGAACTCTTGATGTTAAGTCCATCTTTCAACACCATTTTCAAACTGTTCTTCTCCTTTGCAAGCACATCACAGAATCAGAAAACAGTTGAGACTGGAAAGGACCTCTGAAGATAATCTAGTCCATGCCCCCTGCTCAATAGCGAGATCAAGTACAACAGGTTGTTCAGGACCACGTCCACTTGAGTTTTGAATATCTCCAAGGATGGAGAAGCCACAACCTAGCTGGACAACCTGTTGCAATGTTTGGCCATTCTCACGTTAAAAATGTTTCTCCTTATGTTTAAATGGAATTTGCTGTATTTTTGTTTTTGCCCTTTGCCTCATCTTTTCACTGGGCACCACTGAGAAGAGTCTGGCTCCATCTTCACTGCCTCCAATCAGGTATTGATACACATCGAAGCAGCACTACAGGGTCTCTAGGGATAGAAGCACAGTTCTAGAGTGAAGATGTCACTTTAGCAAAGGTAAGCTATGCAAATTGTTAGTTAAATCTATAGGGCAGACACCGTCTCGTCTGTTGTGTCTCTCTTGCATTCACCCTAAACAGGTTTTTCTTCACTCTGTTTCCCTTAAGCCTGCTTGGGCACAGGAAGCATACAAGTTTAAACACCTGTGTCCAACAAAGGACACTTCTCTTATCGGAAGGTCTTCCCCTGAGCTCTGACAGGCAGGTCACTAACACTGGAGTGAAAATGCCAGGGCTTTTCTTCAAGTATTCACACGTTCACATTTGTCTTATTCACATACACACACTCATTGTATGCTGGCTAGAGGTTATAAGCATGTTACAGATGAGACCACTACACCATAGCAAGGCTGAACAGCAGGCAACCTTAGTACGCTTGATTAATCATTTGCTCAAGGGACAATATATAAACCCTTTGCAATTAGGATGGACTTCTACTACAGCTTCTAAAGCAGGTCTGATTCTTCTACAGCATCCATCTATGCTATGGCAAACACTTTAAAACGTCAGCAGCTCATTTGGATGCATTACATGTCCTACCAATTCTCAGCTCTAAGCAGCTCACCTTTGAAGAATTCCCTTTTGGGAAAATTCAGCTGGTATTCAGAGCCCCTCAAGGAGAAGAGAGACTACAGCAAGTAGAAAGAGAACAAAATACATATTTAAATATAGAAATGAGCAAGGGAGATGAAGCAAAGTCCGCTCACCTTTCCTTTGATAGTCTCTAGTATTTGTTAATGGCTTTAGTTCTCCCAGGCGACCTGTTGAGGCACACTTAATTGAATGTAGAAAGTTTTATTTGGAAATGTACTTGAGATTCTGGCTGATTAAAGTGTCCTTATTATATGAGATTTATATTATTATTTAGCACATAAGAATAACCAATAGAGACTGTAAGATACTTCTTTTTCACTCATCACGCCCTTCAATCAGCAACTAAAGTGTTTAACAACTGGATACCTACAGATAGGCTCTAAAGTGAAGCACCTAATTAAGCACTCTAGAGAAAAAAACAAAAACAAAACCACCCTGGAAGCAGCAAGACTCCCACAGTGCTTCCCAGAGTCTGCAGGGAGCTGCTGTTTGCTCCAGAGGTACAAAAACCAGGGCCAAGATTTTCTTAGCTACTTGCAAATTTTCAAAATGAAATTCCCTTTGAACATTAAAATTGCAGCATCTGAAATCCCAATTCCCATCGTTGCCCTCCCTTTGAACCTGTGGCAGTCTTGAGAGACTCTTCTATTACTTTTCCACCGTTTTTGGGTAGCAATAAAAAAAAAAAAAAAAGAGTAAGCCCAATTCCTATTCTCCAGCCAATTAGGTAATGTAATTACAAGACACTGGGTGATGAAGCAGCACCACCGGGTTGTGACAATAGCCTCAGTTAAGACAAAGCAGCATTTCAGCTTACTAATTGAAGGGGTTTTCTTCTGCTTGACCTGCCTGTGGTAAAAATATTACGACACCGAAATGGTGGGATTTATGTTCTTCTCAATTTAGTCTCTTGGTCATTAATACTGCATTAATGACAGGGATCTGGAATGTAATTGGAAGGAATATAACAGATTAGCTTGCTTATTCACCAGAACACCATCCGGAGGAGTGCTACATGCATAGTTACTTATAAAACAGACCTTAAAGAAAAAGGTTGATGTTTTCAAATAAATCAGAGGGATCATAAAGAGCCCCAGGTTACCAGTGCCTGCTAGAACATTGAGTTAAACCACTTTGTTTCATCCTTGTGGCTCTGGTGTAGGACACAGAGGAGTCCGTAGTATTTCACATGGCTGAAATAGTGGTCATTTATCTGTGTTACAAAACCATTACATGCAGCTTGGCCAGAATGTATCTTCCAAAACTGTTCCCCTGAGAACCTTAACGGTTCTGGGTCGGAAGCAAACTGTTGCTTTTTTGTTCCAGATCTGTCAGGTGGGACACACTTATCAGCACTTGCAACAGATACCTCTGGCATTAGGCACTCTCACCATTCCCTTCCTGAGACGTGCAAAGACAATCATAACAATCACAAAAATAGGGATTGGGAGAACTACAACGTATTTTTACGACTGTGAAAACAATGCAAGGTTCTTGACACACAAGTTTTCCAGTACTAACAGCTGGAATATGGCCTGGCATATACAAAACTAAGGAATATTCACAGGCAGTAACAGGCTGCCACGTTCCAGTCACAGATGAGTCACAAGCAGAGACTGAATCCAAGCAACCCAACTATAAACAGATACCAGATTTTTCAGAACAAATAGTTCCAGGCATTGATACATAACACTGACATCTCCACCTTCAGTGATGTCTACAGAAATGCATGAGATCTAACCACATAAACCCAATGGGCTGTCCTCGTTCAAACACTCTTCGACCAATTCTTACAAACAAAATCTGATCAAATCCAACAGACAGGTCCGATTCTTGGAGAGCACAACCCCCTTCCCCAAGAAAACTGCAGAAACTATGATTTCTCAGCACCCTTTGAAAAAAGCATCACCCAACTGGCCCCATCCCTGGCAGTGTTCAAGGCCAGGTTGGATGGGGCTTTCAGCAGTCTGGTTTAGTGGAGGGTGTCCCTGCCCATGGCAGAGGTTTGGAACTAGATGATCTCTGAGGTCCCTTCCAAGCCAAACCATTCTATGATTCTATGAACTGACTGAGACATCCAGGTGTGAATGTTCTGCCCTAACTATATGCATTTTTAAAGGCAAAATGAGTTTTGAGAGTCCATGAAGGACACATTTTAATGGAATGCCCCAAGGTTTAAATTCAATTACCATAAACTTACAGTCCCAGCATCTTCATCTACACTGTTGGTTTCACTGATTCTTGGCATATTTTACTTTGCATATGCTAAAAGTCTAAGTACACCAACGGGTCAGACCTTTTAGGCAAGTTCATATGTTTGGCCCGCACTGAGAGATATCTGATTTTCAGCATCAGATTTCCAGAGAGAAACTGATGCATCTAACAATTTCTCCTACCTAGCAGTTTTTTGTTATTTGTGATCATCTTTGAACAGTTGTTATACTGTTGGTTGAAGCGTTATTAATTGGCAAGGTTTTGTCATGCTGCAGCTTCATTTCATTCTGCACAGCCGACCAATTTGAAGAAATGACAATCCTATTTAACTACATTAAATGCATTTGCATGTTTTTTCGCTGTCTTCTCATGAGTATGTCAATCACCTTTTCAGACATGATGATCAGCACCATTCCTGGGGATTTCCAGCTCAAAATCTATTACATGGGTTTGAGATTAGCACTTTAATTCAACATTATCTGAATTGCAAATGCAGTGTTTTGTGTAGCATGTGAACTTTATGTGTTTAAAAGAAATGTCGACACTTCAAAAGGCTAATTTAGTACCCGGTACTATAAGACATTTCCCATCTTCACACTATTTGCACATTACTCAGAACACAATGGTCCTTTTTTCAGCCTTTATGCATGACCCAGGAGGCCACAGATTGCGTGTGCCACTGGAGAAGACCTTACACTTCCTACAACATGACCGATATGTCTGTATCAGCAGGCAACCAAGAGCTCAGTCAAAGAAAGGCCCAAATCCATACTTTTGCATCTGAACACAAGCCGAAGAGACCTTCCCCCTCCTGCATCCCGTTTTTCAGGACAATATGCACAACTTTCAAGAACCCTTCCAACCCAAGGTCCTTCCAAGACAAAGCCTCCTAGTGCGCCTAAAAAGGCATTAAATTAATTGTTTTCTTTGTGAGGCATCATTAAACAAACTCTCCTGAAGCATTGTGCTTCTCTCCAAGTCATAAGCCTCAAGAACACCCGCCATGAGCTGCCTCATTTACATCCATGCTAAGTACATGTCAGCTGACATCCTTTACAGCATCACAGATTGATAGGGGTTGGAAGGGACCTCTGGAGATCATCTAGTCCAACCCCCCTGCTAGAGCAGTATCACCCAGAGCAGGGTGCACAGGATCACGTCCCGGTGGGTTCTGAATCTCTCCAGAGGAGGAGACTCCACACCCTCTCTGGGCAGCCTGTCCCAGGGCTCTGTCATCCTCAGCATAAAATTTTTTTTCCTCATATTGAGATGGAACTTCCTGTGTTCCAGTTTGTGCCCGTTGCCCCTTGTCCTGTCACTGGCCACCACTGAGCAGAGTCTGGCCCCATCCTCTTGACACCATCCTTTAGGCATTTATAAGCATTGATCAGATCCCCTCTCAGTCTTCGCTTCTCCAGGCTAAACAGACCGAGCTCGCTCAGTCTGTCCTCATACAAGAGATGCTCCAGTTCCTTCATCATCCTGGTAGCCCTCCACTGGACTATCCGGTAGTTCCCTGTCTTTCCTGAACTGGAGTGCCCAGAACTGGACATAATATTCCAGATGTGGCCTCACCAAGGTAGAGCAGAAGAGGAGGAGAACCTCCCTCAACCTGCTGGTCAAGCTCTTCATAATGCACTCCAGGACACCATTGACCTTCTTGGCCTTGAGGGCACACTGCTAGTCATGGAGAGCTGGTTGTCCACCAGGACTCCCAGGTCCTTCTCTGCAGAACTGCTTCCTAGAAGGTCAAGCCCTAACCTGCTCTGGTGCTGGGGTTATTCCTCCCAAGGTGCAGGACCCTGCACTTGCCCTTGTTGAACTTCATTAGGTTTCTCTCTCTGCAGGTCACAACCACTTCTGCAAGCATCATGCTAAGCTGATAGGAAATTTTATAATTCCTTACTGTATATTTTAACATTTGCTTGGAAACTTACATGCAGCACTATTTTTTTTTTAAAATTCTTTTTTTTCCCCTAGCTGGTTCAGTCCATCTATCTGAGGAGAATTTTCCCTTTCTTCTATTCCTGGGATGTTTCGAATGAGGCCAAGCTTAAGATGCTGTAATAATTACCTATAAAGCATAAAGCTAAAGCATTGTAGAGACTTCCAATAAGACAGAGTTGAGGCAATACGCCATCCTTTTTGTGTTCCATCAGTATGCGCTGGGGTTAGGCCTCTGCTGCACTATGACAAGCAGAATATACACTTTAATAGACAACACAAGAAGAAATGCTTCCAAGACACACACAGCCTGGCAATGAAATAAATATGCCTTCCTCCCTCCGCCTCCTCAGCAAATAACTGACCCAGGTGAGATCGCCTGCTCAGGGACAATAAAAGCAGGACAAGGCAGGATGATAGTTACATGCTTCCAAACCATCCATTAACTGACATAGTGACTGAACTTTCCTACTTTTCAACGTAGAGACTGTACATTCGGGTTTCTGAATAAAAACGGGACAGAGCTGTAAAGGTCTTTGGCCTGTAAAGATGATGCCGGCATCACAGTCCCCAGCTGCTGTCTCTAGGCATTTTTATGATCCGACGAAACAGCATCACATGTAAGCATATTGATTTAGGAAGATGTAGGGTCTGAGTCCATTCCCACAAAGACACACAAAAGGTTCCCACAGACTTCCAAAGCAGGAGCTGAATCAGAACCACAATCACAGGCCCTGTGATAATGGTTGCAACATCTTTCAGTAACCTAGATATCCAACACTTCCGCAAAGAAGAGGGTAGGCAATTACAGTGAGCCCTCACGCACAACCACTGCAAATTAGTGTTAAGCCTCGGGCGTATTCCTTGATACTCTCCCAGCACAAACCTCTGTCCACCTGCTCCAGAAAATGCCTGAGCTCTGAAGAGCAGTTCTGACATTTCAGTGCAAATCGCTGCCTTCACTTTAATGAACCAGCAAGAGAAGCTGCTGCAGCAGCCTCCATCAGTTCAGGTGAGTTACGACACTCAGCAATAGGAATATCTGTTCTTTCAGAATCCATGGCGTCTGATTCAGATACTGCATGGTTTCAGATGAATTAGTGACCCAAAAGTAGGTAGCAGAGGGCAGGAGGCACACTAATGAACACAACAGCACATGATTGAGGTGATTTGAGAAGTTTGGATGGGATGTGGAGCCAGACTGCCTCTCTCTGGGGAAGGTGGGACTGAGGGGTGTAACTCTCATTGCTCTCAGGTCCTGGACAGGAGAGCAGAACCGACGCTCTTCAGAAACACTATTGACAGCAAACGCAATGTATAGTAGAGATACTTCTTAGGACAGTTTCTTGAAGTTCATTTTTCTCATCACACAAATAAGCTTTGGAGCTATACGCTGTCTCTCTCCTGGCAGCTATCACCAGCTGTGTGTTCAATAACTCTTTCCGAATGTTTTACAGCATACACAGATGCAGATAGTGGAGGGAAAAAACCCAACACTGCGCAGAAAATACACCACTTCCATTTCCGATAACACTATGAAAAGCCTGCTCCTCTCATAGATTGGCTTTTTGGGGCTGATGCTCTCATAACACCCTAACCTGTTTTTCATTTATAGCTTTCCTTGGAAGAGGGACAGACTGATAGGGACAAGGTAGGAATACAAAGCAGCTAGGAGACAAACACGTGACAGTAATTCTGCACTCTATTTCAGCAAGCTGCAACTATTTCATCTATATAAACCTCCTCCCATCTCTCCTGTCCTACATCAGCAAAATCTGAGGGAACAATCAGGACCCAAGACTCAAGAGTTCAAATCATTACACTTGTCTGGGCAAGAGAAGATGTTGCCCTTATGTGAAAACAGTTTCCCATACAGTATTTGCTATCAGCTGTGCTGAAGATGCTAGCAGCCTTGACAGATGCCCCAAATACCTTCAGACCAGCTCAGCCAATGCTTCATTATTGCAGGAATAAGCAATTGAGTAGTCTTTTCCTACAGTACACCTCACATAATCCATATATTAAAAAAGCAAAGAATAGCACTGGGAAGGAGTAGCGGGTACCTTCTCACTGGAGAGAAGCCAAAGAAATGGTGCCTTTCAATTCCCACTGAAACTCTTTTACTTCTTTGTCCAGGGAACCTGGTCTAGTGGAAGATGTCTCTGCCCATGGCAGAGGAGTTCGAACTAGATGGGCTTTAAGGTCCCTTCTAACCCAAACTGTTCTGTGATTTAGTTATTTCCTGATCTAGTTGTAGCTACAGACTGGAGAGTCAAGTAGCCCTGAAAACACAGAGGGAGTTCCTCACAGCACAATTGCTCCAGGAACCCAACAATACCTACCTCCCAAGAGCTGCAGCTTAGAAGACCCCACCCCCTCCAGCACCCATACAGGTGCAGATATAACCAGACTTGAGGTGGGTTCATCTCTTCTCCTGACAGGCAATGCCATCACCAGCACACTGCAGTACCGGCAAGCCTTTTGCATAGCAGGCTGCTTGGGGGGCAGGGGGTCAGGTCTAAAGGGGGTTGTGGGAATTATTCTCTTTCTTCAAACCATCTGCTTCAGACGCACAGGAGAGGGAAAGACAGGCAGAGTCAGTCTGTGAAGAATTTCACTCTGCAGTGTAAAACGGAGATAGAATAATTAGATTTTTTTTTGGTTGGAAAAGACCTTTAAGATCATCAAGTCCAACCATTAACCCAGCACTGCCAAGCCCACCGCTAAACCATTTCCCCAAGTACCACATCTACATGTCTTTTAAATCCCTCCAGGGCTGGTGACTCAAACACTTCCTTGTGTCGCCTCTTCAAATGATTGATAACTCTCTTGGTAAAGAATTTTTTCTTAATATCCAATCTAAACCTCCCCTGGCACAACTTGAGGCCATTTCCTCTCATCCTGTCCCTTAATGATAGACGAAAGCCTTTAACCTTTCCCTCTCCTACAGGACTTCAGAGTCACCTAACTTCAGCACAGCATCACCTGGCACCCACTGATCCCTGATCCTGCAGCACAGCAGCTCTCCTGTGGTGAGGGAGGAGGGAGCCCCGGTCGCTGGGGAGAAGAGGAGATCTATAGGTTGTCATGTCTCATCTTCACAGCGCAGAGGCATAGCAGGAGCAGGTTACAGCTGGCAGGCAGTGCAGTGGGGCACTACACCAGCACTTAGTAATTTGAGTGTTGACACCGCTGGCAGTTAGAATAGGAGCACTACTGTAGTATATTACCCACCCTAATCTCTTCCTCTGTGATAAGAGAGTATGCAGCGGACTGTACTTTTCCTGAGCAGTCTAGCAAAAGGGCAAGCGTGCGGAAATCCAAATGGCAATAGCATATGCTCATCTGTAGG
Source organism: Psophia crepitans (assembly GCA_013399095.1). Taxonomy (NCBI): domain Eukaryota; kingdom Metazoa; phylum Chordata; class Aves; order Gruiformes; family Psophiidae; genus Psophia; species Psophia crepitans. Next base: position 618,984 of record VWZZ01004730.1, read on the forward strand.
GTTCCAGGACCATGTCAAAGGCTGGCAAAATGCACCAGAGCCAACTGACAGCCTTTGTCCAGGGAAAACCTTGTGTTAGTTCCAGCCCTCATTTCTGTAACAGCCATACAAACTGTCAGGAACTCCATGCGAGGGAAAGGACTGAATCTATGTGCAGCAGAATTCGCAAAGTTGTTTGGGAGAATCTAATCTGCCTTCTTTCTAAAAGAGAATTCTGCTCAAAAATAGTAGGGTGGAACAGTGGGATATAAACATTCCAGTAATTCATGGTGACTTCAAAGTACCCTTCTTACACACAAAACGATGGCTTGGGGCTTTTAGTTCTGTTTGTTTCTGTTTTTCAAACTGTGGATTTATCTTACACTGTGGAAGCAAAGGAACAGAAGCTGTATGTTTTATAATACAACTTCTGCCAGAGCACTTAAGACTAAAGGATTGCTTTTTTTCTTGCAGTGAATCATCATGTGTAGGGAGGTGGGGTTGGTTTATGTTTATGGTTTTTAAAATTAACCCAGCTAACCATTTGTTCCATACTGCACATAATTTGTTGCTTCTCTTTTAGCGCTCCTTGAAAGACAAGCTTTGGAAATAAAAATACATCTGGCAAGTCTGAAAGAGAGGACTTGAGCAAGCACTGCAGGCTAACTGGAATTCCACAGTGAACTATTTTCTTCCTCTGTCAGAGATAAATCAAAGAGAGAGGAAAAGAAGAAAAAACCAAAACAACAACAAACCACTAGCAGAAATACCTATCCAGATTAATTTGCAGTGGGAGCAAAGAGATTTATCATGTTAGCTATATCAACATTTAAACAGAAATATTGACCAAGAACTGGAGGATGCAAAGCATACTCCTGGTTTATCTTGTTAATTCTCTGCTTTTCCATTTCCAAACTTTCTGCAATCTGCAGCTCTGATGTCTCCCAGCAAACCCACATCACCACAGCCTGGTCTGGTTGATTATTACATACGCTTGGTCTCCCAGCATAGTGGAGCCAAACTACTTAGCAGAATACTTTGCTCATCTGTAAAACAGCATCCCTTTTACATAGAAATATGCTTTCTTCAAGATATTTACATGGGAAAAAGCAGTATTTCTCAAGAGAGAAAAGTCGGCAACTTGCTACCTCCCAGCTCCTTCTCGCTCTAAGAAACTGGTGTCTGCCCGTGAGGAAGAAGGGCCCTGATCTCTCAGAAGTTTGTTTGAAGAGGGGTAGGAAGGTTGCCACCAAAAGCAAGGTTTCTTCTACGACAAATTTCTGGCCAAAGTAGTCAGCTGTCAGAACTATTATTATGACTAATAGACACGGATATCCAAGCAGCCAGAAACAAACTCTCAGCACGTGGCCTGATCACTCCTGATAATCAAGTTGCTTCACGCAAAACTGTTTGGAAAGAGAGAAATGGTACAAGTGGGATTACACTCTTTCCAATGTCATCCTGGAATATAAACCAGCTCCAGATGATCAGCCACAACACAGGCAATCAGGCACTGTGCTCATCAAAACACTACCTAGAGAAAAAACTGGTTGCTTACTAAATCAGAGTTTATATTGATACAGAGGCAGACACATATTTAACTTCTTGTGTGGATGGAAATGTGTCTTGGTAAAGAAACTCCCTGATGTCTCTGTGCTCAGTGCATTTCTCTGCTACGACTCTATACCGCACAGCAGCGCACTTATTTTTTGCTGATTTATTACGGAGCATGAATCAACAACCAGAAAGTGTTTTCTCCAAATGCTTGCCAAAAGCCAAAACAACATAAGAAAGGGTTTTGCAGGTGAAAGAACCAAAACTTGTGCAGCCACAGGTGTAGGACTGGTTAAAAGGGACGTATAGAGGAAGGCAGTTTCTAAGCAGGTGTTTATACTTACAAAATACAAATTGAGATATATACATATTTTATGGAAGTTTCTATAAATGGAGTTAATCTAGAGATATGTCTAAATATGTACCAACTTTAACTAATTTTAGATTAATCAACAAGTTTGTTAATGATTTTCTTAATGCAACTTTTATTTTAGAAAGTGCTAAATAGTGTTACAGAGTGGAATGTGCAAGTCCCAGAGACAAAGCGCAGGAGGACTCATTTCTTATTTTTCTACATAGAAGTTCTGCACTAATAGAAATTGTCAAATCACATTGTTTGACACAACAAAAAGTGACCTTTTCAATATTATCCCAGTCTCATTACTTCTGATGATTTTCTTTAGTTATCATTAGCTATTTTCATCCATGAAACCAGATGTGTTTATGGAATTAACATCTGTTATGTATTTCTTTGGGATTCTTATTTTGTTTTGTTTTCAATGTAAATTAAGACCTCATGAACAGTAACCAAACGTTTATGTATCTATTTGCCCTACTGCTATTTTGCTATGCATGGAATTCATGCATTGGCATTTTCTGTAACTAGCACCCCCTATATACTCTGGAACTATCCTTAAATCTTGGCCTGATTTTCTTTTTTTCCCCATGAGAGCCTATTATTTAGCTATTTAGTAGCTACCAGCAGATCAGAGATTCATTCTTCATTTATTTGACAGTCATTATTCCATTTTAAATGCCCAAAGATACTTGGTAATAAATAACTAAGGATATTTTAAGAAGTGGTACAAACCTTAACGCAGTGCTCTCTAACAACTACGTCTGCATGACATATATATCCAATTCCCTGTTTTATCTGCCAATTTTCAGGCACTATCTTCTTAACCCAAACAGAATGAAATAGCATTTAGATAGTATCTTAGATGAATTGTATCACTGTGCTCCAATTCCTCTCTCCAGATCAAAATCCACCTCTCTGAGATAGTTTCTCACCCCATGTCCTTTTCTTGCCACACTGGTATTTCTTTATTGAATAACTTGACAGATAAGAATTAACACATCTTTTTCTGTATGCTTGTTTGCACAATAAATTACAAATAATCTAGATATTGACTCAAATGATAGCATTTTGATTGTTTTCCTTTAAGTGTCCAAATTTTAGCCAGGAACTAACATTGACAACACACTGCCAAAAACCTTTCCAAATTGGGTGCCTTCAGAGCCCACCAGCTCGGTAGCTGCTTTCTGCCTTTGTTAAGCTGTCACGTTCCATTTACACTCCCAAGTTGGACTCTGCGGATGGGTACTCTATTTAATTACACAGCGACAGCATGCACAAGGCACTAGACACTGTCAAAATTTGAAGAAAGGCAATCTCTGAAGACACAATTTTCTATTTCTACAGAACAGCTATTGTTTCTCGCCTAGTTCAGTATTTTTACTGTTCCCACACAGAGTTTTCTGCAGTTTTTCAGTGGGTTCCGCCTGTGCCAACTCACTGCTTCTAGCCCTGTGTTTTCATGTTGACTTGGGTGTGACTACTTCTCTACTTATAGTAGCCTCACTACTGCTTTTATTTCTGCCAAAGAGTTTTTCGTATTTCAGCTCCTAGCCTTCCTCCCTAACAAAGAAGGAAGAGAAGAGAAGGAAGAGAAGAGAAGGAAGAGAAGAGAAGGAAGAGAAGAGAAGGAAGAGAAGAGAAGGAAGAGAAGAGAAGGAAGAGAAGAGAAGGAAGAGAAGAGAAGGAAGAGAAGAGAAGAAAGAGAAGAGAAGAAAGAGTAGAAAAGCNAGAGAAGGAAGAGAAGAGAAGGAAGAGAAGAGAAGGAAGAGAAGAGAAGGAAGAGAAGAGAAGGAAGAGAAGAGAAGGAAGAGAAGAGAAGGAAGAGAAGGTTAGTTAGTTGAGAGAAGAGGCAGTATTTTGCTTCTCAAATGAATCCTAGAAGACAAAGATCAGGAAAAATGCCTATGTAGTCACTGCATAAAGAAAAAAAGCTGCATGAGCTCTTCTCTGTCCCTTTTTCTCAATAGTACTCCAGGAATTCACCTTGTTCAATGTGGCATGTCTTCCCCATTAGAGATCAGGCCTCCAAACAGGATACCAAAGTGGCGGGATACTGTGTGAAGCTGGGATTATTCTTATGACCTTGCTCAATTGCTGCAGTCACTGAGTTGAACACATCCATAAAGCAGCTGCAAAATTTTCCATTATCTCCTGGAGTCACTAATTAGGGCTGGGCATGAGACCTCTAGCTTAAAAGATAAGTCTTCTGGTAGAGTTGAGGATCACAGTAAAATCAAGACAGGGGATTTTTCTCAGTACTGGTGTGGGGGTTTTGTCCAAGGTTGTAGTTTGGGTCCAAAGTTAGTACTGATGCAAATCCAGATGGGAATTAAAACAGGTCTGGCTATTTTGATCTTGTTTCTCTTGACTTCCAAAACATTAGGGTTTGAATTCCAAACATAATCCAGATTTATAAACATTATTTTCCCTTTGACTAAAAATATGCCACTTTCACTCCGAGCTCCTGTAAACTGGTGATCGTATATGTTAATCCCTGAACTACATCAGCTCAGAAGCCCAAAATCCTTAAGCCAAAAATCAACTCTGAGTACATAGATTATATCAATTCAGTTCCACTGTTCCACTACTTGCAACTGCAGGACTAGGTCCATTGCAGAGAGAGCAATGAGAACCTGAGCATGGATGCGTGTTCATAACGTGAGCAGTGTGTATAAGCAGGCAATTGGTTCCTTCAGACAGTGCTTCCCTCTTTGGGCTCTGATCACAGCTGCTTGTGCAGAATGTTATGAAGACAATTTTTTTTTAAAAAGAAAAAAGAAAACAAAACCAAAACACCCTCTTCATTTAGATGGAAGATATTCTTTCTCTGGAAAGGGTGCTTCCTGGCCAATTATAAACCAGAACAATTTACTGAGTTAAAGGCTTCTACATTTGGCCATACGAATTTTTCTTTAGAAATGCAGCAACAATCAATCCAACATGAAAGCTAGACAGACATGTGACTGCCACTGCCCATTTTAGGTGGAAATTCTCTTTTATTAGAAACTGCAGAGCATGTGCGTGGGCAGGAGGGAGCAGGGTGGAGAGGTTTAGTTCCTGGTTGTCATTCTTTAGGCGTGATCACAATGCTGCAATCTCTGGAACGCAGCTGGACAGAAAGGATGAGGAATGCCCCTGCCTCCCTTGGGGAAATCAGTCTGATGACGCCAGGAGCTGTGATTTGTCTCTCCAGGAATGTTGCCACCTGCAGCAATTAAACCTCTTCTATAATATGATTTAAACAAGAGGATATTTTTCCCCAGAAACTGCCAGATCATTGGTTCCCTACAAGTACCTCTGACAGGCAGGAAAATTAATGCAATGATGAGTCCTCAAAGTGGGGTACTGTGGCTGTCCTGAAAGCAGGTGAGGGATGCTGCGCACAGCTTGACAATATTAAGGGATCCTGACAACTCCATCATCAGCTCCCCAGACATATCCATCAACTAGTGTTAAAGGACCTGAAACTATGTCTAATCTCTGTGCTATCACCCACCATCACTGCCTTTGTTGCACAGGAAACAAAGCGCACATGTGAAACCACTGCTGGATGCATTTTGTCATTCCACATACCACTAGTGGACTCCTCAACAAACTCCAGTGGCTGCTCTTGCATATCAGAAGACAAGAGAACCACTATATAGCCATGGATAATTTTTGTAAAGTAATTTTTAAAGCTTTTAAAAGTTTTTTTTAGGTTCTCCCTCAAAACAAAACCCTTATGTCAACAGAAACTCTTCCTTAGATATTCTTCACCTGTTCTTTTTATTTTTTATGAATGTGGATCATTAGAGACAAACAGCTTTCACAGTTAAGAAAGTTACACAGACCACACTTCACCCACAGAAAGTCAGATAATGCCACATGCTCTGTGTCAAACACACACCAGGGGAATACGTTCCCCTTGAGCACACTGAGTGCTTTAGGGATGTATTGCCGGTCTTTTCAGGACACCCTGCAAAGTGCCTTTGCACTTACCTGTTCAGTGATGAAGGAGCTTGAAAAAGTGACAGCTGACCAAAAGAAGATCCCGCAGCTGAGAATGATCTTTCTGTTGAACCGGTCACCAAGGTAACCAAAGATAGGCGCCGCAACCATGAAACTACAGATGAAAACTGCAAAGGAGAGAAAATGGAAAGAAACGTTTAATAAACATCAGGCCAAGAACATGAAAACTAATTTTCTGCAAGCCAAATCCTCTAGAGAGCAGTTCCATTTAATTAGACATTCTGCAGCCCTGACTTAGAAAGTTGCGCAGCCTGATAGGCTTTCAGAAGTCAGTGTTTCCTTAATCAAACAGATTTTTCATTCCCAGAGAAACTTCAGACCAGTGAACTCATATTACATTTGAAAGCACCAGCCCCTCACAGTCTGCTGCGAGCTCAGCGTCCGGGGATGGGCAAAACCAGGACAGAATAAATTAAGAGCTTCTGCCTGAATGTCACTGAGAAGGTGAAGTGGAGGTTGGAAGGAATTTCAAGCAAACAGAAAGCAAGCCAAGGGCTCCTTCTTGGCTCTTGCAGTAGAGACCAGAGAGAAACAGGCCACAGAAAATGAAGTTCTTTCATCCTTCCTAGCAGCATTTTAAAGGGAACCATGAAACAGTGAGGAAAAAGTTATCACTGCTGTCATCTTCCTGGCACCAGCCCCATAGTTAGACAGAAAACTCCTGTCTCCTCATTAGGTCCTTTCACCAGCACTGAACTTGTATTTAAACCCATTACTGAGCAACAGTTTCGCTAAAAGAAAGAGTTTTAACCCATGAAGCCCTAACAGGCCAGGAACATTGTCATCTGAAAGACTACAAGTTCACCTTTCCCTTTTGCTTCCTCCCCAAAAACCCCAAATCATTAATCCAAGACCTTCTGTCATGTAAGAATGAGGCTCTTGATACAATAACCTCTGCAAAAACTCCTCAACTTCAGAGCTCACACCTCCAGTCCAGCTCAGAGCCATCTGGCCAGTGACACCACTGAAAACACCTGAAATGAGGCACTCACACCATATTCACAATTGATTTGGAACTTGGCAGAAATTGCCAGGTTTTAAATTCATTTTTTTTAACCTGGCTTTCATCTGTCCATGTTAGAGATTTGGATTAGAGGAACTACATTGATTTTACTGCCGAGTAGTATGATTTTTTTGACTTTCACTGACTGTCTTGGGTTCAGCAAACCCAGAAGGATTTGGGTGGGACACTAGAATACCTGGAGATTCCTCTTCAGTCACAGAGTTATGACTCTCTCTAATTATTGGGCAGTTCTTGGAAGCCATGGTGGGGTTTTGGCATTGTCTAACCCCAGCCATCTACTTTTAACTGCATAAAAGGGAGTGGAGGGAAAAGGCAGGAGGAGAGGACACACACTCCTTTGTTTGGAATGTGCACAAGAAATTAAAGTGCTTAAGACACAAATTATGATTTTTTCATGGATGATGACATACGGTAACTCAAAAATGTGCAGAATGCTGAAATATGAAATGATCTAAATGTCTCTTTTAATATATTAAGATGTCAAAGCTGCTTTATAAATAATACACATACCATTTGCATCTATATTTTGTGATTGTATGTAAATTTTGCACTGAGATATTTGATAGGAATTGCAGATGTACTCTTTTTACATTTAGAGTAAAATAAATAGAGATAATACAGACATTTTAAGACATGAAAAGAAGCACGTGCAACATTCTATCACAAACAGCCCAAGAGCCCCACCGTTCTGCTGACCCTGGTTCCCTGCTTAGTTGCAGGACGGGGACTGCCTGGGTAAACGCTCCCCTTCCTACACAGGGACGCTTTGCCATGCTCACCCACCCCTGCAGCACAGTCCAACTCCCTGAGCTGCACATCCCTGAAGCCCCTGATCTCCAGTGAACTTGGCTCTAGTAGACCAGAAGTGGCTTTACAAATCTCTACTCTTCAAGGGTACATCTGCACTGGCCCCAGTCCAACAAGGCACTTAAGCACATGCTTGTATTAACCACTTTGGAGTCATCAATTCCATGATTAAGTGCTTTCCTGAATTAACACCAAAGTGCTCGGCACCTTGCAAAGCTGGTGCGGCAAGCTGGCATGAAGGATACGTGGGTATTTATTGGGAATGAGAAGCAGAAAATGACTCGTACAGAGCAGTGTGCCCATTGCGATTTAACCTTACCCTTGGAAGGACATTGAAATTCATTCATCTCAGAATCAGATATTCTGCCATTTTTATGATGTAAAAAGACACGAAGCTAAAAAAGCTTCTAAGGGAAAATTAGAAACATCCAAGTCAGCATCCCATCATTTCAAATATTGAATAACCTGATTAATTCAACTTTAAGACATGGAGGGTATGATCCAAAATTCACATTAATCAGTGGGATTATTAGCTTCATGACCTCTGGATCATAAATGCAGAGTGTAATTCTGGAATTTGGGCAAAAGCAAGCAAAAAAGCACAAACCTCCTCTTTCCAATAAAATAAACCAAAAAAAGATCATCCAATGCCTTTCCAACAACATACATCCTGCTGTTACTGAAATCCCTTCAGAGGATTTATTTTTGGAAGGTTCTGAACTGAGCTGTGAGCTTTGTCACCAGTAAGCAGCTGACTTGACAGCTCCACAAGGTGTAACAGGAAAGGACAACAGAACCTAATAAATAATAGGTAATGGAACACAGCTGTCATAATAATAAATGCAATTTATATCAGTGTATTTATGACCCAAATATACATCAGAGCATTGATTGACTCAAATAAATGCAGAATGTGATGGCTGTGTGGTCTGTCAAAAGGATCTGCCTGTTACAGGCATTTCTCATGAATCAATTTTTGCAATTACTCCCGCAAATGACAGACGAGACTCCTGAACAACAGACTGGGTTGGCAGGATAGAGGTGAATGAATGTGGGGCACGTAACCAAGTGGGATGGAAACCCGAGTTACTCTAGACCAGGAGCTGAGGTTCTGGGACAACTAAACGCCATGAAGATCTTATCCAGAAGACAGAAAACTGCCGGCACGTTCGGTTGGAGAGAGGGGCAGCAGAAACAGGATGCATTTGTCGAGAAAGACGGCTGCAGCATAAGGCAGAGGGATGCATTCCAGTAAGGGACCTGGCACTTGTGCCAGTCTCTTCCTATCCAGCTCCTCTCCCCTCTTCCACAGCATTTTCTGCTCCTTGCACTCACCCGCTCCCCAATTAATATCCAAGTGACACCACAGCAGCTGCAGCTTCAGCTCAACCCACTGCCACAAATCTTTTATATTAGGAGAGAGCTGTGACAGAGGCTGGCATTTCATTTCCCTCTTTCCCTTTACACTTAGAGCCATCTCAGAATATTACCAACTCCTGAAGTACAGTGCAAGCCAGGGCAGAGTTGGAAATCCATTGGGATTTGGGATGAGCTCCTGAAAAGGTAGCCATTGCGTTTGTAGCAGCTGTGGGCAGGTACAGCTATGCCAGTCACCATTATGTATGCCGTACAGCTAATTTCTCTTGGTAAGTGATCTCCAACAGTGCCAGAAGTGGCTTGGTCCCAGCACTGGGTGGAGCTGAGATACATTTCTGCAGGAGCAAATTACCATGTGAGCAAAGGATGAATAAACAGACACATAATGAATGCCATCCCAGGAGGGAGGTTCTTTTAAGTACAGGTATTGTCAAAAGGACATCACTTTGTCTTTATACCTCCCTGTGCGGCTTAGCTGCTGAAATGCCGGCTGTGGTGAGAATGCAGGAAGAGTATAATTGCCCAGACAGGATGGCCTGGTGTCTATTTCTGCCTCTGAAAGCCTGTCCCACCCTGTACAGGTGCACAAGCACCTTCACACCAGCACTACCCAGCTTTTTCTGTGCGTGGCTGGAATTACAAAAATGTGCAGCATAAAAAAAAATATAAAAAACTCACACTTCCCTCCCTCTCCTCCACCCAAACACCCAGCAGAGAAGGAAAACATCCTTCCCAGTCTCCAATGGCTACTTCACATACTGCAGCTTCAGCCATCTGCCAGGGATTGTGGCCAGGGAGCTGCTGTTCAGCCCACACTTTCCCCTCTCAAGAGCTGTCTGTGTACCCAGTTGAACAGTAAACCCCCAGACACTGGAAGCAAAGGAGATGAGGGGAGAGGGAGAAATTGCAGACTTTACAATCACAAAAAGCTCCTGCCTACTGCAACTAGACTTCATTGCTCTTATTCTTCTCTTCTTTCTGTCCAAACAAAAGTGTACCAGCCTGACTTTACAACTGTTCCCCGAGACGGTTCTGACCCATCAGCTTCCCACCCCTTGATTCCAAAGACACCGTTGCCTCTGTCTCACTTCCTTTTTTCTTACAGGGACTGATCAACCCTTTGTGTCTCAGAGAGGGGCTTCTCCTGCCAGCAGGTCATCCACGTAGTATAACCAAGAAGGAAGAGAGGCATTGACACAGAGGCACACGCGAAGGTGGCATTTCCTCAGTTACTGGAAGGTTAAGAGGATCACAGGCACCTCCAGGAAAAGATCCCTTCTTTCAGTTTTGACTTCAAGCACACAGGGTTTATTTTTTCCTATTGGGAATAATGCTAGAAAGGTTCAGGTTCAGGTAAAAATAGCACACTCTACACAGGGGTGCTCAACAAGAGAAAAATAGTGGCTATCTTTGAACTCTGAGTCAGCATGAAACCGTATATACACATCTAATTGAGTGCTGACAATGTGTTTGGCTCTGTGGAAGGCAAACCCAGAGAGCCTCTGCCTCAAGGGACTTGCAATCCACTTAGAGACAGCAAAGAACTATGTGCTGCGAGGTTGCTAATATTTTCCCAACAACAAATTTCCAAACAATGAGAACACCTAAACACCCAGCTTGCTCTGGATGGGATAATTTACGGGTGTGTACGAGCACAATCCTGCTCGTTCTGCATGAGACACTGCCCTGCTGGGATTGTTCAAGCCACTTCTACTCCAGGGACTTTCAGTTGTGAATGCACGTGTTTCTCAAGCCGCTCATGGGACCAGCTGCCATCTATCTGCAATGGTGAATAAAGACTCTCCCAATAGCCCAACCAGCCCCTCTGTTTCAAAGACTTGCTTTTGCAATGCTTCTTTTTTTTAATTTTCATTACGGCTTTATGCTATAATACTACTACTCAGCACATACATACACAGCACATTTAATCACAGTGAGGCTTGGGACAATTTAGAGGGAAGTAAAACATCATTAATTTCTACTTCAGGGCTAAGGAAATTAAGACACAGGAAAGTAACTTGCCCAAAATATCACCCTTCAAATTACCATCATCACAAACTCCACTATAGGTACGCTGTTAGATCAGTCTCTGCACGGACCTTGTTTTACTTCATTGCTAATTCAGCAGCCAACAGATGGATCATGTTACTGTGTTTTGCCAAGTGCAAAACACAAGATCTCTGGGTTCCAGACTGTAGTGCAGACTAGAAGTTTCTGACAAGTGTAAGGAGCTTTGAAACCCACCATCAGTTCCATATGTCATGTGAAGCTGTCATACAGTGACAGCATCGAACACAGGAGCATTAAAAAAAAACACCAACAAAACCCAACAAAGAGGCTGGAGAACACACAAGATTAATTGGACTTAAGTACATAAATGTTTGGTTTGGACATGGCTTGAAATACTCGCCCAGAACAGACCACAGCACAAGATGAAATAGAGAATTTCATAAATGCTTCATTCTTGTGTGCTTGTGTCCTTAGCAAATTAACGAGGACAAAAGCAGTGCTTTAAAAGGTGTGGACCTAATTACTCACACTGTTTGCATTTCTGTAGTATCTCTCTGTTTGGCAGGACACTAGATTGCGTTTCCCTCACTGCAGATGCCACTCATCAGTATTCAAGCTCCAGTCTTGTCTTTTCTGTAGGGAGCACGTTGCACCACGAGGTGCCAGTTTTTTCCTTAGAGCAAACTGATGCAAAATATAAACAATATGTTTAGGATGACTACATACACACACAGTTGACATACACATTTACATTGAGAAGAAGGCTGCTGTACAGTATCACTTGATTTCATTTGCTGTGACAGGGTCAGAACCCAGTTACGAAAACACGCTTATGAAGACAGACAAGTCCTGAACACAGCTTTCCTGGCAAGTTCATGGTTGACTCAATGATACACAAGATGCAGACTGGGAAAAATTCAGTACTGACAACCCCACCCCTTTTCCTCACTGCAGTAACAAGATTCATCCAAGAGTTAGCCCTTATATTCCCAGCAAAGGATATCCTGAAGGCTTGCTTTGTTCACCTTAGCCAACAAGAATAATTACTTCAGTGGGAAGTGTGCGGAAATCCAGTCCTTGGAAACAGAAAATCAGAGAAGAATTGCCAGAAAACCAGTCTAATAACACGCTAATGCCACCTGAGCTTTAAGAGGAACTGTCTGGGGCAAAAAGCAACCACTGTGGTCAAATGTAAGTAATTGCTGTCAAACCTGCCATAGTAGAGCACATCATTGATCCATACAGTGATCCATACAGTAAGTATGTGATGTTACAGACGTGAGAGACATTTCACTCTGTGCATTGCTGCGTATGGATGGAGAAAGTGAAGTCTAAAAAGGGGAACAACCCTTACATGTGAGCACTGGTGCCCACAGACTGGCAAAGACTAGAGTCTGATGGCCACGGCAGTTCCTTTCATGGGTAGGGTTAGGGACAAAATCTTTCAAATACAAATCAAACCATGAAACATTCAACTCCACAAATCCATTCACAAGTACTGCTGCACATCCAGTAGTGGAAGTAAAACCACAGCTGTAAGATGTGAGCTGCTGTCATTCCAGTCCATTTTAAGAGCTCTTCAAAGGATATAGCACAGTTTGATCACCACCAGTGAGAGGAGACTATAATCAGCAAGCTGCTAACTGCTGACTCTGGCACTGCAACCGCTGGGTTGAGATAGGCATGTGCCTGGACCCAGCAGTCGTACTGCTTGGGAATAAAAGACAGACAGACGCCCAGAAACAATCAGGTACAATGTACTGTAGATAACACAAACACTGCCATAACATATACTGCCTCAGACATAAACTTAAAGGAAAGACTACTTTCCATAGACCTAAGCCAGTATCTCTATAAAACTGATGACTCTATGCTCCTCACTTCTATGGTCCATAACATACCAGCACTCCCTAAAGACAGTAATGATGCTCCTCTCACTTAGGCCTCACAAACACTGCTATAACATTTCAAAGTTTGAAATCAGTCTTGGCTTCCCAATTCAGGTAATCAGCATTATAAAGGCAAAGAGGAAATGGCTTTGAATTAAAAGGCAAGATCTAAAACACCCTTCAAATTTTTCACTTTTTAAAATTCATTTCCAGTATTATGGCAATTGAAGCTGCATTCAAATATTAAGCCATTCATATCTCGCTTGTTGCTAACGCAATTTAGTAGAAGGTTATTCATAGCTATTATTTCACAACTGCTTTCCACACCCACTGAGGTCCCATTCTATCATGCTGTACTTCAAATTTTTTATCTAAGTGTGCAATGCAAAAGCTAGCATTTTACTGTACTGTTCAGTCTTTCTGGATGTCCAGCAAATTTCCTTGGAGCAGAAGCTAACTTGCTACTAGATTACATTTTGAACAGCTGTACACAGACAACATAATTTAAAAAGGGAAAGAGGAAAAACCCCAAACCCAACTTCTGCTTTTCACTTTGGGAATTGGAGTGATTACATTACCATTGTTTTAAAGGGATTTGGGCAACCTGAACATCAATAAACCAGTTACTGCGTTCCTAGAGATGTGCTTCATAACACAGTGCTGCAGGCAGCAATCCAAAGGAACGGTTCCAGTATACAGCTTACAGCCCAGCGCTTCCCCTGCGCCTAAACTGGTGCTGGCCTGACCCTGCCGTGAGCTGATTCTGGGAGACCAGCAGCCAGCCCTGATGAACATCTTTTGCAATGAAATAAATAGTGTATTTGCTGGCTGAATGTCTTCTGTGGTTACACAGTGTGTTTGATGAGGGGATTAAAATTTACCCATGAGAACATTTGAGGAGGAGCAGACACCACCTCTCCCCATCAATTAAAAAAACTTAAAATCTTCACGGCTGGGTCAGTTCCACAATCTGGTTCATTCCACAGCAGCTGAAAAAAGGATGCAGGAACAGGAGGCTGTGGCAGAGTTTGCTTTCTGTGGCAGTGCCATACAAAAAGCATACAAATTATTGCCTAAGACAGCACTAGATTGCTGACACTTCGCAGCAGAACCCAGAAAATGAACTTGTCAGTGTTTAAACTCTGTTTTTACGTTTCTTACTGTTGGGAAATGAATGACTAAAGAAGTCAGGGCCACTTTTGGTTTACAGCCACTTCCACTTTGAGTTGTATTTCTGCAAAATGCTTTTAGTGTGGTTTGATTTAGACTCCTGACCAAAGTCAGTGGAAGGACTCCCACGTGATTCAGTGGGCATTAGAGCCAAGGTTTTTGTTTAGATATAACTGCTTACGAATCCTGAATGACAGCAGAGATCAGAACCTCTTTACCAGTAAACATGTTTTAGTACTTGTAGGTTTACTGAATCCCTGTAACATAAAAAGTTATTACTGGGAAAAGTACAGTGAGCATCAAAAAGAATTGTCAAAAGGATGAAACAGGTCCTTTTACAGTAAAACATTAAACATACTGGAAAAGAAACAACTGATGTGGGATATAGAAGATACCTAGCACTACAAGTAGCATGGAAAAGGGAAAAACTGCATCGCCTCCTCTCTTACAAGACTGACCTGGTGACATCAAGTAAGACTGGCAGCTGCAAAATTCAAATCAAAGGAGATATTTCATGCACAGACATAACTAAACACTGGGATTTTATCACAGGAGGCTACGGGAGCTCAGAGTTTATGTTATTTCAAAACATGAATGGACAAAGTCCTGGAAGAATACTCATTAAGGACTTTTAAAGATAACTCCTCTGGTTCAGAAAGTCCTCAGCTATCCAGTTGACAGGGTATAGCAGGGAACTATCACCATAATGTTGTCCTGTTCTTTTTTTTTTTCTTTCCTCTATATGCACTATTGATCACAACCAAAGACTGAATAATATACTCAAAGGACCTCTGGTCTGGACTGGTACAACTATTCCCATGTTATTCTGAAAAAAAAAATAATATTAGGAAGACAAAATTACATCTGCATCATTCCTGCCAGCCTGATTAGGTAACGGCTTATTAACATATTATTGAGTTGCAGCTAAAATTATTTCTAAAAGCTGGAACGTGGTTCAGCTACATTTCTAAAACACAAGTAACATTGTCCCTGCACATGCACACTCACCGGGTAAAGCAATGAAGTACCCAGTCAGCTAAGAGACGCCTTGTCCCCTGGCAATTTCTTCTCCATTTGACT
The DNA here is from genome assembly GCA_013399095.1 of Psophia crepitans. Taxonomy (NCBI): domain Eukaryota; kingdom Metazoa; phylum Chordata; class Aves; order Gruiformes; family Psophiidae; genus Psophia; species Psophia crepitans. Next base: position 634,240 of record VWZZ01004730.1, read on the forward strand.
TAACTGACTGTTTGAGACCTTTGCAGGTTCCCACAGTAGAGCAAAAGAGGACATCATCCCTTCCTGGCTGCAGCCTCACTGCTCACGCAATACATGACATGGGTCAGCCTGCCATTGTGCAATCAGATGCAGGGCAACTTCATTAACTTAGCTAGCCAATTAGGATGGATCTGTATTCATTCTGGTCAATCCTGAATTAGACATGAGATCCCAGAGGTACAGAGATCAATCAATAGCTCTGCAGCACTGCAACATCATGAGTGACACTGCTACAAGATCAGTTTTGCCTCAACACGACTAAAATGCACCTAAAACAATCTTGGCTGTTGTTACGGAAACAGCCAGTAATCACTCCTTCCACCCATGAAAGTCTGCACCTGAAAGAGCAGCAGGTTTGCTTTTCCCTTTCTGTGCAGTTTTCCAGGGTGTTCTGCACATGTGCCATCCATCTGAGGGCTTCAATCACAAACGAAGCTCAGCAGGGAAGAACCATAAAATCACAGAATATCCCAAGTTGGAAGGGCCCCCTAAGGCCCATCAGCCCAACTCCTGGTCCCACACAGGACCAGCCCAATCAGAGCAGATGACTGAGAGTGTTGGCCAGACACTGCTTGAACTCAGCCCAGCTCGGGGCGGTGACCACTGCCCTGGGGAATCTCTGCCAGGGCCCCACCACCCTCTGGGGGAAGAACCTTCTCCTGATCCCCACCCTAACCCTCCCCTGTGGCAGCTCCATGCCGTTCCCTCAGGTTCTATCACTGGGCACCAGAGGGAGGAGATCAGCGCCTGCCCCTTGGCTCCCCCTCGGGAGGAAGCTGTAGGCCGCCATGAGCTCTGCCCTCACTCTCCTCTTCTCCAGGCTGAACAAGCCCAGGGCCTTCAGCCTCTCCTCATACGCCTTCTCCTCTAGACCCTTCCCCACCTTTGTTGCCCTCCTCTGGACACTCCCCAAGAGTTTTATGTCCTTTTTGTGCTGTGGCGCCCAAACCTGCCCCCAGCACTCAAGGTGAGGCTGCCCCAGCACAGGGCAGAGTGGGACAGTCCCGTCCCTGGCCCAGCTGGCAATGCCATGTTTGATGCCCTTCAGGACATGGTTGCCCTTCCTGGCTCCCTTGCTTCAACCTGCTGTCGACCAGGACCCCCAAGTCCCTCTCAACACGGCTGCTCTCTGGCATCTCTGTACAGCCAGGGCTGCCCCTGCCCAGGTGCAGAATCCAGCACTTGCTCTTGTTAAACTTCATGCAGTTGGTGATTGCCCAGTTCTCTCATCTGTCCAGGTCTCTCTAGAAGGCTACTCTCATTTGCCAGGAGGGTGCATCACCTATACCCAGGGCTCAGAGTAAGAGAAAGTGTTCTTAAGAAAAGCATTTAAATAACCACAAACCCAAAGGATCTTTATTTTATTCTATTCCCTTCCTCTACTTGAGATCTTTCACTTTCCATTGCAATTACGATAGGAGGCACACATTACAACCGCATTCATAGAAGCCTTTGGAAACAAAGGTAAGATCTTTTGAAACAACAGGTCTGACTCCCCTGTGGCAGTACGAAAGCCTGTGTGGCCATCTGGACAGCAAAATCAGGGGACTGCTGAGGACTGAAAACTAACCTTTTCTGGCAAGTTCCCTGCAGAGGACTGAAAACTAACCTTTTCTGGCAAGTCCCCTAACCTGTGGCACAGCAGTGCAAGTGCCAGGCAGGCAGGATGAACAGGCAGCCAGAAGCCAGCCGGTTTCTATAGGACAGGCACAGTTGGGTGCACCTTTGCCCATAAAGCCTTTTTGACCACCCTGTGCACTTAAACACACTGAGAAATGACAGCTGAAAGCTGATAATGCAGAGTAATCTAAATCCCTTGATCCCTGAAATCTGCATTGAGTACCATGAATTAGATTTAACTAGCAATGAAATACCTTAAATCTGTTATTCTCTTAATAGAATGATACATCACTTGAATCTGCTATAAAGAGAAATCATTTTCCTTGTTTTCCAATTTGAGATAAAGGGAGAAGACTGTTTTCATCCTAAAATGAGGTTTACCATCCTTCATTTCAACTGTACCACTAATCCTGCATCCTACCTCAGCTAACATTTTAATTTCCAGTAATTAACTAGTGTGCAATAGGAGTTATTCTGCCTCAAAGAGAAATAAATCTCGAAACCTACTTCCTGCAGCAGTGAGAGAACAGGAGAGAGAGGAGACACTTTGAAAGTACGGTGTATTACTAATAAATTCTTTGCTACATGTAATTTACCTACAGCAGCAGCTTCCTAAGAAAAACAATGCAATAGGAAGTACTTCCCCTTCTCTTTAGAGTGGAATCAAGAACTTCTCATGCCATGGTACTCACGGAAACTTACTGAAAAAAAAAAGTTCATCTGACATATTCTTATCCCAGAGCTTTTGTCAGACTTCAGGTTTGTTTTTAAAAGGAAATCCACAAATAAATGACTATTCCACAGTAGGAATGCCTTACTAACCTCTACACATGAGCTCCTAGTTGCTGGTTGCATTTACAAAGCAGGAGAAACCCTACAGCGACCAAACATCCACTTCATAAATACTCTGTATGACCAGCCAGGGCCCACGGCAGCTAACTCAGTTACAGTTCTGTCACAGAGCGAGGGATTCGGGGAAGGCTGGTGCACAGATGCTGCTTTTGCTAGTAGTCTCGGCCAGAAAGAGACCCTCAGCCATTGCCTTGCACCAGGACCGCAAGCTCTGGGGGTTTTTGCAGCTCTTGGTTCCGAGGGCTGTGCTGGTGGGAACTGGGGGGATGCAGAGAACAGCAAGGAAAAGCTAAATCAAAGCCTTCAAAACCACACAGCTCTGCCTTGGGAATGGGGGGGGGGGGGGGGGGGNAGTTCTTTGCTGATATTCTCCCCAGGCAGCCAGTGGGAGTGATTGATTTCTTTTTAATTATTATTGCAGTTCTTTAGGGGGCTGTTGTAGCACCTACAGTGGGCTTGGCAAAACTGAGAGTTAAAACTGAAGACATGCCTGCAGACTGCATGTTCCAGAAATCCCTTGGGAAAGCATGTAAACACAAACGGACAGGAAGCGCTTTGGGGTTAATGAGAGACCTCCAGCACACCCCAGATCCTGCTTCAGTGTTATCACTGCAATGCAGGGGCAAAGCACCCATGTCTGGACAGGGAAGGACAGCAAAACGTATTCACAACTTGCACATGCAAGTAAAAGTGTGTCGAGGTTTAGCAGCAAACTCCTTTCACACCATTCTTGTGCAAAATTGTTACCTTTCCAATTCAAGCCATACGTTTTCAAGAGTGCTTTTAGCAGACCAGGAAAACAGCATCTTTCAAAATCAATACGAACTCAGTAACTCAGAAAATTACCAATCTGAAGGGAAAAATGCTGATTCATCTCTGTGTACTGTAGCTAACTTCCATCGCAGAGGTGAGTTCAGATCTTTCTAACTAACTTCACCTTGATCCTACGTTGCCTGCCTTTAGCTACCTGGAGGAAGGCAAGCATTTGTCAGATTAAACCAAATTCAAAGGGATGAAAATACATTACCTCTCATCACAAGAACTTCAAGAGGACATCTGAAATATCTGATTTTTATTCACTTGCTCTAAAATGCAGGCAGCACCAACAAGGGGTACTGCTCTTAAAATCCTGCCCCCTGCAGCCTTATGCTCATTCACTTTTTTAGGAAGAGAAATCACTGTGGTATGGGAAAATGCTAAAATCCACAGAAGATAGGGATGTAAAAGCAGCTGTGTGTAATTGCTTTTGTTTGATGCAAATCCAATAGCCTGGGATGGTCTTACTTTCCTCAAAGTTTTTCCTTCAACTTTCTTCCCTCCCAGGGACATTAGTGCTCGGTATAGAAAGCTTCACACTTCTTTGTGGAGGAAACACCTAAATGGTGCAAAATTGCCCACCAAACCTACTTCTAAAAAGCTGCTTGCTGGTCACAGAGAGATTTTCAGTAGTTTGTCCTGCTCAATTCCCTACTTTTTTCTGAGTTGCCTGTAAAATACAATAGTGTCTCATGCAATGATGGCTCTTGGGACTGGACCAAAGCCACACTAAATTCACAGAGGAAATTTCTGTATTGCTGACTGAGTTTCAATTCAAAGCAGCAACACAGAAGGAGAGAAAAGCCTATCTCAAAGCAATCTCACAGTTTCTCCTTAACAGCAATGTCCATCTTTCTGCCTAAGGCATTGGCAGTGAATAAATAATAACAAGTCCCCCAATAATAGATCTTTCATGTAACCTCAGGAGACCACTTCACAGAACACGAGAACAATGGCAACAGATCAGAAAACGGTGCAGTTTTGCATCCTGTGACAGCGACAGCAATCAGATCCTTCCGAGGAAAGTACACAAAACTCCTGCCCAGGCAGCTGAATTACTCAGAGGCTGGTTTAAGCCCTCCCAAGAATTATAATGTGTTATCTATAGAAAGATCTGGTCTTTTAAGCTCCAGCCATGACAACACTCCTTGTGGCATTCATCTTCAAAAGCTAACTCTTCACTGGCCAGTTTTTGGAGTGCTTTCCAGCAAACTGACCTGTGCTGATTGTTTCTGCACTATGAGGAAACCAGAAGAAAACCACATGCCCTACCCTTTTGAAGACATTCATTACTTCATGTGCTTTTACATTACCCCTCTTTAAAAACGAGCAAAATAATAATAATACAGATGATCTTTAAAAGTACTCTGTCAGAAGGAAGTGAAGGGCATGTGTGCAAAGACAAAATGTGAGTACACGCAGGGGCCGGGGCTGGCTGGCTGAATTGGACGAGACACGTTGGCCAAGAATGCCGTGTGTGCAAGCACACTTGCTGTCTAGTTTCATTATGAGTCACAAATTCTCTAAAAGGCAAGGAAGGAACCATTTGTGCTCTCACTTATCCTCTGGCCTGAACTAATTCTTACTTGTTTTATTACCCCAGTCATTACATTTGCCAGTCACAGACACCACGTGTTTAGACAAAATCAATTCACCAGTAGCTGCAAGGGCCAGGAAATAAAACGCTGAACCACTAACCTAGGCCAGTTACAGTACAGCGTGGGTCAGGGAGGAGCCTGGATGTGCCAGACAGCAAGATCTACCTTTGGCAGAAAACAAGGCTCTGGCCTCTCAGCAGTTATCATACTGCCTTCTCTTGTTGATCGTGTTACATCAGGCAACTCCACCTATGCTTCTCTTAGGGACTGGCATCTAAACTCCAAGAGACAGCCACCAGACAAACACCAAACTCCACGAGCAAGCCAGAGTCGTTAGGAACATGATCCTATGACACCCAGAACAGCCTCAACTCCCTCAGCTCTGAGTGTCCAGCATGCTTTGGACGGAGTCTCATCACCATTTAAGAAGCAGTGGTCTGCGCACAGGGTAAAGGTCATAGAATAGAATAGAATAGAATCATTAAGGTTGGAAGTGACCTCAAGGATCATCTAGTCCAACCATCCCCCCCCACCTATTACCCACTAAACCACGTCCCTAAGTACCATATCTAACCTTTCCTTAAACACCCTCAGGGATGGTGACTCCACCACCTCCCTGGGCAACCCGTTCCAATGCCCGACCACCCTTTCCGAGAAGAATTTTCTCCTCATCTCCAACCTGAACCTTCCCTGGCGCAACTTGCAGCCATTTCCCCTTGTCCTGTCACTAGTTATCTGCGAGTCATAAATACTTCCTACATCATATCCAATTCTACATGATGCCCATATCACTTACACAACTGTCTACCAGGGTGCAGAGCCACCAGCTTAGCCATCTACTTTTCCAAATGCCAGCAACATTTCAATAGGCTTCTGTACCACAAAGTGAATACAAAGAAACATTGTTATTGACTGCAATTTGCAACTACATATTGACTAGTACCACAAGAGAGTTGAAGAAACAGCAGGACAAGAGAGCTGAACAAACAAGCACCTACAATGACAAGCAGTCTTCGTCCTACAACGAAGAGGGATCACAGAGCACATAGGGAAGCCTCTCACAATTCTAAGTGGCTAGTGCTATTTGACAGGAATTACTTGTTGATTCAATTTTGCTGGCAGTATTTAGAAATGCTCTTGCCTCTTACTGTTATAAATGGCAATTTAGACAAAGAGCAAGTGTTTCAGAGCGGCTGGGTGGCCTTCAAAAAGGGATAAATTGATTTAAGGAAATTGTTGAAATACTGACATATCCCAATGTTTAATTTGCTGTGGTTTGTAAATGGAAAAGGATCATAACTACAGTAGAGAATGAATCGGGTCTCTGTCTGTCTTACAGTTGTTATTTCTAAGATTACGACCCACATGAATTTCCAAAGCATCATCCCTGACTTGCAAAACCACTTTAGCACCAAGTTGAACTGCAGCTCCAGGAGTGAGCTTTGTAACTAAAGCTGTGTCTGTGGATAAAAGAACACGACCTCTGTAAAAGATCCCAGGGTTAACAGCAGTTTCAATAGCCATGGTGCGTGACTGGAGGCTGTTTTAAATAATCCCTTGTTTTAAATTTCTTCTGCCTGGCGTCTTTCTGGTAGAATGCGTACCACTGGAAAACAGCACACTGAAATGAATACTGCAATGCGTAAGGTTTGCAAATGCGATGCCTTCATGCATCATCAATTACATTAATGGAAAAAAGGAAAGACAATATTTGGTGAATCCAGGGATTGTTGACGTATTAAAAAAGCCCATTTCAATCAGGCCTAAATATGTAGAAAGTGAGACTGACGACTGGACCGTGGCCCATCTAAAGTCAGTTTGTGTTCAGCACCTATTCCATTCTCTTCCCTAGAGACCACACCATCATAAATGTCCCAAGATGCCAGCTGAACGTCATTATCAGCAGTCCTACACAGCCAAAAACAGCCTTTGGGGAAAGCTTGCCATGGCATTGCCAGCAGTTTGTCTGGGGATTAGACAAGAGTCTGGTTTCTGGACTACAAATCCATAAAGAATAACTTCAGTAAGTACAAGCAAGAAAAACTAACGTGACTTTGATACATAATGCAAACATTTTCTCAGCTCAGCATGTCATATACTGTGTTGTCCAAGTCATTGGAAGGTATAACGTTAGCAGCTGGTAGGAATACCTCACTGGGGAGCTTTTAGTGAAAATTCACCATCCATTGTATAATATCCTGCATTATTACTTTTGCTGCCATAAAACATCCTCAGCGGAAAGAAGGACAACTTTGGACAACTTGCTTTTCAGGAAAATCTGTTCTCTCTCTCCCCGTTTTTTTCCAGACATATTTTCTTCCAGTATTTTCTCTTTGTCTTGCCACCCTGCCCCCCAAATATGACATATTTTGTATCATATTTGCTAATAACTTGCCACATTATTACATCCATCGGTTTCAAAGCAGTTAGCACACCGCATGATTTCTATGTCTGCCAAAAAGCTGTAAGTAGCTAAAGGCTCCGGCGAGGTAAAACAGAACTGAAACCACCCTGCACCTCTCAGCTGGGTGCAGGGTGCTGTGCAGACCCACACCACAATGGAGCATGAAGACCTCACCCATCAACAGGTTAAATACATATTTGTGGATTTAGCCTCACTGATGTTGTGAGGAGCTGGAAGGTTGTGTTTCCAAAGCACGTGGAACTCGTGTTTAACTTCGCACACCCAAACGGGAATGTCTCTCATGAACAACACACTGATGTCCTCTGTGCCCAGGACACGGGACAACAAAAGAGCCAGAGCAGAGCACTAGTCTGCTGGATTCCACTTGTTATTGTAGCCACATTTAAAACCTCTGTCCCTTGACAGTCACTCTGTAGCCAACAAACTCCAAGTACCTTCAGCAAAAGAGCCAACTTGCAAGGTTGGTGTTTTGACAGATGGTGACAGATTCTAGGGAAGCTAAACATCTTGAAGAAGTAGATTTCTTTATAAGAAGATCTCATTATTTTATAAGAAATGCAAAAAAATAACCCTTAAAGATACATCCTCTTTCTAGGACCATATGACTAAGCAAAAGTAACCACATAGCTGGGGACAGTTTCAGTGTTGTCAGATATATACCTTGGATTTATACATTCCAGCAGCGCTCCTGCTTGGGGGACATCATATGGGCAATGTCTTGACAGTGGAAGATGTCAATTTAAAAACAAAAGGGGGGGGGGGCAGGGAACAGGGCAGGACCACAACAGCAAAAATGATGAGACTTTTTCATGTTTCTGTTCTGTAATTTTACCTTTAAGAAGATTGATAAAGGAAGTGGATCTATCTAGTCAAACACTTGTGTGGTTCTCACCAAAGCAACTCTTTACATCAGCCCTTCTGAACTAATATCTATTTTTAGTATCAGGTTTTTAAAGGATCCTCAACTCAATCACTAATTTTGAGCTTGTGATTTACCCTGGGAACAATTTTGCTGCTGGAATTAGTGCCACTTAACTACTCTGATTTGCAGTCACGATTAGTGAGTTAAGCATTTATATATCCTATACTACACCTGCAACACAGAAGGCTGCT
>VWZZ01004730.1:642814-686133 GCA_013399095.1 Psophia crepitans
GGGCGGCGGGGCAGAACCAAAACCCACCAGCTTTTTTCGTGGCAAAGTTATTCTTTAACTCACCCCATCTTTCTTACATGACTCATTCTAGTCACAAAGGCTGTCATGAAATAGTACCTTTCTTTGTCAGACCCTGTCAATGATTCCTAATGCTCAAAAGGTGTGACCAAGGGCACTCAGGCACTTTTATTGTTATTTATATTGCCAGGTAGGTTGGTCTAAACCACAGGATGCTGAATATACAAGCACTGAGTGGACAGCTAACACAATCAATTGCTGGGGTGACCAGGACCACTCAAATCCTAGGGTGAGTAGAGGCAACGATAAAGCCAGTAACTGTGATTAAGGCAGAACTAAAAACAAAGAATTCAGAGCGTATTTCAAACATCCTTGAAGGAAAACAAAACAAACCCAACACTCCAAAAAACACCAGACAGACAAATTCTATCCTAAAATTTAACTCGGCCAAAACTCTTAACGAGGTCAGTTTTAACCAGTACTTCAGCACAGGCTTACAGGTAGGCGATCACCTTGCCTCTACAAACTGATGATCTAGAGGAAAAAGGGGACAGGAAAAAGGCCCAGAGAAGAGAGCAGCTTGGCCAGTGCCATCAGCAGAACTGTAAAAAGAAATCAAAGCTCAAACTGCTTTACCTGTACTGCCTCCTAATTTCCCTTACTACCCCAGTAGTAATTTATTGTAACCATTTAAAATTAGTGTAGCTCCAAATAAGCAAGTTAAAGTTGTAACGACTTCCTAGATCTTTAAGGCAACTCATTGCAGGAGAGGTATATTCCTACTGATGTTCTCAGTTCAACACTACTGTCCCACAAGAAATCAGAGTCGCCACATCTCCAACTCAGCTCATCTATAAAGAGCAAGAAGAATGACTGCAGTAGAAGAATATGTAAAATAAATCCTACTTCTGTAAACGTTAGTGGATGAAAAGATTGGAAGGAGGAAATGGTTAAAACTGTCCAAATATTTAATTAGGAATAACCTGATGTGTGGGGGAATAAAAGAGGTCAGAACTGAACTTGCCCGGGAAACATCCTTTCCGCTGAAAACCAAAGCACTTCCCTGCTTGCAGCAGCGACGAACACAGGAATGCATGTGAACCCCTCCTCCTCCTATTTATCTCATCACATAAATGTTTGTTTTTCAACTGAGATTTAAAAGCCTAAGCCATCCTCAGTCATTTGACTAAAACTTGAAAACAACAGAAGAGAGTTTTAGCAAAAAATGCTTACGTACATTTACATTTTTTGTGGGAACTAACTTTGAACTGGGGTAAGTAATGGACTGGGGTCAGTAATATTTTCCGCCAGAAAACAGGTTCCCTGAATAATCTCAGCAGAAAATTGGTCTTTGCTCCATAACTTTGCATTGGCAAACAGGAAAAACCCTGGAATATGTACACATATTGGGGGCAAGGGAAGTGCATTGGGAGATTTCTTTTGAATTGGTGTAACAACACAGCAATCACGCAATTCAGACTTACTTGTGTTAATCGGAATCTAGTTCTGCAGGCTGGCAACACTACCGAGTACCATGAGAAATGGTCACTTTTTAGGTAACTGATGCCCTGGAATTCATTTTCAAAGCCAGGTATATATATATCTACAAATGAGTCACTCCTCCCCAAGTGCGTATGGGTGTGTATGTGGGAATCACTTCAGTCTGTCCTAAAATGGAGTTGCTTCTGCCTGCAAAAAAACACCTTTTGGAGCAGCTTATAACAGTTAAAGGCTATGGTTCCCAAAATCGTGTTCCACAAGGGAACAGTAAGTTCTTTGCAGCCAGCCACACAGCCAGTATTACTATTACAGTGGTCTAATGACAAATCACTATAAAAATTCAATTGTTAGGATGCAGAGTGGTCTGGTACTCAGCCCAAATGCATTGAGAAGCACTGGTTAAGAGGAAAAGTCACCTGGAACTCAAGACAGGACCATCAGAGAAGCAAAATGATTGCATGGGCTGGTCTGAAACCCCAACATTCCCACTACTACAAAAACACCCTGGTACTTCCAGAGTCTGCTAGATGCCTACTGTATTAAAACAATGAACATCAGTGCTCTTTGTTTCATTGCAAGACAGTACCTTCAGTGCTCCAGAGCTCCTTCAAGACTATTTGACTTATCCAAATGATCTCTCTCTCTCTCTCATATCAAACACCTCCTCCAACACCAATGCTTCCAACTGTACTATATTAACCTGGAAATCTCCCAGCAGGCACAGACCAAGCTTGACCTCTTTATCACCTGATCTTGGATCCCTGTATAAATATAGCTGCTTACATTTTTCATGACACAGTACATTGCCCTGCAGAACTATAGGTTTGTACTCTAAGAAAATGACAATTCGTCAGGTGTGGGAAGCAAGACAAAACCAAAACAATCTTAAAATAAATCTTTTAAGAGAGGACACTTATGGCTCCCCTGGGATGAAGCACATTAAATATACAAAATGCACTATAAAAGTTAGTTCTATTTTCTCACTCCCAGTTCATAGAAGACCTTGATCCAACTTCCTTGAAAGTCAAGGCAAAAACTCTTCCCCTGTGGGCTAACACCTTCAAATTGGGCCCAGTGGGTATCAGTAGCAACTGTATGCAAAGATCTAGATCAGGGTACAGAGAAGAAATACAGGGCTCCTTCTGATTTAAACCATATACAAACACTCCTCTGGTCACCACACTTGAAAATTAAACTTACATGCTCAGTGAAAAGCAAGAATTATAGCTAAGCAGGTTTTCCACTTACTTACCAAAAGCTTTTAGTGTCACTGCAGAGGGGAAGGAAAAAAAGTAACCTACTCATGAGGTATTGAATATAAGCACATGCTCCTCTTTCAGCAACTGGTAGCCATTAGATGTCTAATAATAGCATTAAAATAACTGTTAATGTAATTCAAATGTTCATTTCCCTCTTTCAAAACTCCAGATACGGTGTTAATGAAAAAAGCAAAGGCAGCAAGACTAACCTTTCTAAACTACTTGTGCATGAAACACAGTACAGTGCAGATGCCTGTTATGTGAGATTACATAGCTGGAAGTTGTTGTTTAAAAGTATTACACAATACCAACAAAAATTCTGTCTTCCACTGTAATGAGCTTGAATGAAATTCTGAGGTTTGAGGAACACGTGTAGGGGGAGATGGACAGGCTATGTTAAAAACTGTTAGGACTTTGGGTGGAATGATAACTACTTCTCTAAAATCTGTGGGAAACCTTTCCCCTCATTATTATAATAAATTACAGAAGTGAACACAACCTTGGCAAGAGGTGCTTGAACTACAGCCTAAGGGAAAATAGGCCAACATCTACTTACAGAACAGACATGCCACAGGCAGCACAAGTGCAAGTTTCTCTTGCAACAACCAGCCCAAGTACCTATCCTGTCTGAAAGGCCAATAGTTAGGACAAACCTTCCTTCTACAAAGCAGGAAGACAGGATGGGAAAATTAATTGTTATGTTGTATTAGTGGCCATGCACTATCACAAAATCAAGATATTAATGAATACAAGCCAGTCTGGAGAGTTTCCCTGTTCTAGTGGCCTGCACTCACTTGCTGACACATACAATAAGGAAAGCACAACACCGGCTCAAGCATTGACTTCCTAACAGCAGGAGGCAAGGACATCTTCCCCTTCCTTCCCTGCGCCTTCTTCCCCACCAAAGATTATTTACTTTACAATCTAGGGCTGTCCAGTGAGAGCGCACACTGTAAACAGCAGTTTTATAGCTTGGTCCATGGTGTATGGGGGACTGGGCATCGGCACACATTGTCCTATAACCTGCTCACTGATTCGAGAAAACACTTCCATTCTTGATTGCAAAGGGATTTCCAAATAGGCTTAACTGCTTTCATGAATCAGCCCCTCAGATTGCCATGACTTCTTAGCCTACCAGATACTATTCTAGCACAGAGGAAAAAAGCACTGTCGGAACTTGTAAAGGACTTACACGGGAAATAATCAGGCTCTGGACTATATCAGCTCACTCTACCTTGGTAAGTAAAAGACCGACTCTTGTCACAACATTAATCAAGGCACATTGAACACAGAGCCCTGCTTTTTCATCTTTATTGCTTGAACTGGAGCTGTCCTACAAAAACTGTTTAATCCCTATATCAGTGGCATGCTAGAGAAGGCTGGAGAAATTGAGAAAAAAACACTACAAAATCAGGTAGAAAGAAAGAAATAGGAAAAAAGGTTTTGCTCCTTGTTGATATGACTTAGAGGATCCCCTTCTGGCAGAAAGAGAACTCCACCTTGTCCTGGCATTCAGAGCCCCAGACTGCCAGAGAAATAACCTGGATTTAAGAATGCTTAGCATGGCTGGGGGAAGGGAAGATGACAGTGGCATGGCATGCCCTGGGTATGACATGGTGGTCCAAACCATTTGCAGCCATAAATCAAGAAGAACAACCACACAGCATTCTGCCTCGCATTCTGGATTGGACAACACCTGAGATACTAGGACCTTCGGAGGTGCTCCGGTGTAAGAAGTCATTCACTCCAAAGGAAACGTCATGAATTTTAAATAGAAAACAGGAAAGTGTGCAGAATATGAGTTCCTCTGTTCTAGCAAGAAGAACAGTTAAGCAGGTGCAGTAGGAAGTGAAAGATGAAGATTCGATTCAGTTATGCATAGCACAGATGAAGAGTGAGACAGCATCTATTCAGGTAGAAGCAGACGGTAGGAAAGAAACATGTGGCACCAGCAACTCCTGTAATACACACATGTTCAAAGTTACCATTCAGAAGAGATGGTCTCTGGAACAAATAAAAAAAATATTAGAGCAGTACAGGCTATCATCATAAGCCAATGACAAGAAGATGGGAGTCAAAGGGAGTTGAAAGGAAAAGCCTTCAATTTAGCAAGTCTGATTTATCCCATCATTGCATTCCACTATTTCAAGTCCCCTGCTCACTGCACATGCTTATAGCTTGGTTGGTACAATCACAGTACACTGGAGCTGCAAACAGATTTGCAAGGTTGTAATCTAGTGCAAGGTTACACTAGGTCAGCTCAAGAGGTAGAACTCAGGTAGGTGAAGGTTTTGCTTTTCAAATAAACAGAGGTTTTACTTGGAATTGGCCCTTGCAGGAAAAATGAGCCCACAAGACTTAAGAAAGTACCTGGCATTGCTGGGCTTCCTGGGAAACCAGGGGCTGAGAGGCATTTGGGAGAATGCCCATCTCTCTTCACGTGAGAAGAGACAAGTTCTTTCAGAGCCCCAGTTATCTATGATTATTCACCTTTACTGAGTCCTTTCAGATCTGTCACTTCCTTACATTTCCTTGCCTCTGACCTTATGGTATAAACTTTTGGTTACCAAGGTTTCCTCTAATGACATTCCTATGCTCTTTCTGACACACTTTTTCCCTCTGCATTTCAGCATAATTGCTGCCATACCCTCCATTTGGTGCCTCTCAGCTTCCGCCTGCAGAAGTTCGGGCTCTTTTTTGTGCCTTCCCCTGAGCTTGAGCCACCTAGGCTAGAAGATTAAGGTGCCCATAAAGAAGGACCAAATCTCTGGGTCTAAGCGTTAAACCAGTTGAATGCTGCCTGTTCAGGAACTGGACTGCAGTTCTCATTCTGGCTCTGCCTCAGACCCGCTGTGTGACTTTGAGCAGGTCATTTCTCCCATCTGGCCTTCTTGGTTTCCCCATCTGTAGAAAAGGGCAAGCCTCATTATCCCTCCCTATATAAAACATTCCAAGATCTACAGAAGGCAAACTATATTGAGAGCCAGGCACTATTATTATCAGAGCTCTGGTGTGCTAAATAGACACTGGCAAGAGACACAAAAGTGAAATAAATGCACTGGCAAGGAAAGCAGACAGAGCAATAAAGCACAAGAATTGAAGAAAGAAGGGGAAAAAAACCTAGTGAAAACCAGAGTACAGCTCTGGGGCGCTACTCCTGTGGTCTAAGTATATATGGAGGGAAAACACCACTTTGATGCACTTCTACAAACCCAACTGTCCATCTCCTCAGTCTTTGTGTTTTTAGAGGCCTGTAGCTTTGGTCAGTCCAAATTGCAGCTCCTGCCTAACTCCACACATTGGAAAGACTTTTTGTATTGTTTGGCTTTGAAATGTCTTGACTGACTACAGCTGTAGAGCTCAAGTAGGCAAGGAGATGCTCCATCACCTTTTGACATCAGCCAGGATCATCCTTTCGCCAGCTGAGAAAAGCAACCAGTAAGAAATGAAAAGAAGAAAGCTCGGATGCAGACCTGTAGGGAAGTTAAGTAAACTTAACTAATATTGATATAGCTGTGTATGTAGTGCTTTGAAAAGGAAGATCAGCACAGAATTATAGCATCATCAAGAGATAACTGAGGCTCTGGAATCAACATAGTTATATGCCTGTTACTCTACAAAGCTACTGAGCAAGCAGCAATTGCGACCCATCTGTCAGCATGTCCTTTGCTGTCACAGGATCCTTACTGCAGAGACTACCACGTTCTGCTCCTTTCCATTATGGATGAGGCTGGAGTGTGTCTGTGATTTTTCTGTACAGGGAGTTACAGTGTCCCTCTAACCAGTTTTCATTATTTCTCCTAGGCAAAGAGCAGCTTGTATCTTGGCATAAATAAAAAGATGGTAAAAATTAAATTTCTATCTTTGCAATTCCTAGGAAACCAGTCACCTTTGCTTTCCAGAGAGTAGCAGAAGCTGAGAGAGTATGTAGCGGCTTTTGAATGTTTAGAATGAGAGCACTATGAGATCGGCTGCGCCGCAAAGAATGGGTTGTAGTGTGAATGCAGGGTCATACATGGCCTGTGATGGATTTCTTTTCCCCTTGTTATTTGAGTTTTCAGTACCATCTCTTCCTAAAACTCTGTATGCAGCCTTGTTTCTCAGTTAAAAGGATTTTCTTTATTATTTTTTAAAGGCTGTTTGATGAGTGATATAACCTGCCAGTGAATACTACATTTCACTCCCCCTCATTAACATTGTAAATTAATTTAGGACTCATTTAGATGCAGGATTAACAACCTGAGGACTAATCCACTCTTTATCCAGAGGACATATTCAGGATGAGCAGTCTTTCGTCTCACATCACTCAATTAGTTAGCAGGACCATCTCTTGGGAATAAGATGATATTTCTGTCTCTCTGCTTGCAAAGGAACTGTTCAAGGTTAAGGCAGAGGTCTGAGAGACATCAGTCCTGGTCCCAGCTCTACTATTGGCTTCGTCTGCAACCTTGGTCAAACACTTTTACACTCTACATCCATTTTCCCCAATTTGCACATTTAGAGAGGTCAGACTTAGAGAACAGACGAAAGATTAAAAGTAGTGTTTATGGTGGTTTAGCCAGCGTGTTTTATTTCACCAGGGTTAAGGGTATGTGGGCCAGCTGACAACACAGAAACTTGTTAAGCTGAAGCAATACATTGAGTCAGTTTTCTGATATGTGCCCCAACTCATCCTACATGAAATGGTGTTTTACTATGATGGCACTGCAATTAATACACTGTTATCTATATTGCAGGGGTAAAGACAAGCTGTCAGTTTTCAAATCAGCAAAAATCCCAAAAGAAAATGTTGCTTTTCTTAAAGCAACAGTTAGGAGTTACAAAACTCTTGACACACTCGGCCACAATCTTGCAGTATCTCAGTGACCCTGTTTTCAGATGTCCTGTATGGTTGCTAGAAAAATAAATAACACTTCTTGCAATTAACAAATGAAATGCCCTGTTGGAGCTCAGCTCTTACTTGCTGTCAGTAAATCATCTGCAGAAGGATTTAATCTACTGAGGCGAATGAAGATTAAATATATGCTTTGGAAAGTGCCATTTTCCACCAGAATATTTTCTTGAAGGCACTTCATGTCTAACGACACATTGAGGACCTGTTCCTCTGAGTACAATAAATAAATACAAATAATTACTGTGGAAAAGAGCCTGACAGACAACCAGTGCCACTTTGGGCATAACTGATTGATGCTACTTACAATCAGTAACACTTGTAAAGCTCAGGCTGCCTGTTCCGGGTGTGTGCTGCACACATCAGCTGAGCTGAACTCTGCCGTCCCACAAGGAGAGCATTTTTATAGCCCTAATACAAACTGTTATTAATTGCATTGCAACATTACAAAGAAGCTGCAACCACAGGTGAGGACCCTGCGGTGCCATGGGTTGCAGGAAATGAAAAGGAGGAGGTACTGCAGTGGTTCATGTAGACTGAAATCAAAGGCTAACTGACAGAACTCCAGAACATTCTCAGCTCTAGTGTGATGATAAAGAATGAATGATTTTATACACTTTATTGTTGGCTACAGTTTCACAGACAAGCTCCTGATGGACATTTGGTATCCACTGTGATAGCATAAGAAAAAAAGCACAGGAAAAAAAAAGGTCTTCCTGGCACACTATTTCTAATCCTAATTGAATTCTAATTTTTTCAGAGATGTAATTATTCCAGTGTGGTTCCCTCAAACAGATGACAGTGACAAGACAACCACAGCACCACAAATCTCTGACTCCAACTTATAATTCTGTAGGAAGTTTCCAAACCAGACTCTTTATCCTTTAAAATACTGCATTTTTTTCGCTGGCTAGTCCTTTTCACTCTCCATAAAGATCAAATGTGCTGTCATAACTACATGAGACTGCTACTCAATGTCATCAAACCCAGCCTCTTGACAAAGGCACTCCCCCAGTCCACCTCAAGACTAGAGGCCAGAAAAGCTGGGTTTGTCCTGGGGTTGTACAGTTCTGTCTGCTGATGTCTGCAACGTTAAAACGTACGCTACGTTAAAAGGACGTCATAATTGCGATAATTCTTCTTCCTTAGATACAAGGAAAGAAATGTCTGAAGTTAACAGCACCAAAATCAGAGGGATATCATTAATCCATGAGCTGCCATGAATGCAGTGATTGTTAGCCTTCCCTGCTGTTTTCATCCTTTTGCTGATGAGTTTTACATTTTCATGCCACACTGTAATCTCAATTACTGTACATTCAGCAGATTCTCTGTAGAGTACATGAAGGGCATCATGCATCACACTTATTACCGACCTACAGAGAGTTAACAGAAGTGAGGACAACTGGATCCTGCTGTTAGTTTTTCTTCAGTTTTCTGATCTAGGGGAAGTCGCCGTCTCCTATTTGAATTTAGTTGTCATAAATAATATCATAAGGTTTGATTGCTTCTGGACCATTCTGCCCTCAAGTCATTCCGAGCCCTGATGTCCTGCCCACCAGCAAATCAAAACCAAAAAACCCCTCGTGTGTATTCATCTTCCTAGTAAGGGTATATTCCACAGCCAATCTGCCCAAGGGCCATAACTGAAGAAATCTGAAAGCACCCTTCTGAGAAGAGGGAGGTTACAAAAACCAGCAAGAAAACAAATACTCTTACCTGTCTGTAATAAGCCAGCCCCACTGTCTTTGACTCCAAAGTGCTGCTGGATGTCTAGTAACACACCTACAAGGAAAACAGAGAGAAGAAACTCAGTGCTTTCAGCCCTTGAAAAGCATACAACTCCAACCTTTTGTGAAGTATCAGCAAAGCTTCAAATTTCAGTAGTTTAGACACATAACTTCTAATGCTTGCACAGTGGCTTCTTTTCTATACATGCACACTCAACAGTTTTGGGTTACTACAATAAAAGCAGATATAATGCCATGCAAAGAGTTTGGGAATGAAACCCTCATGCATGAGAAACTGGTCTTTCCTTTCTACTTAAACACCACCAGGGTTTTCTTTTTGTTTGTTTTCTGAAGAACCCAGATCCCTTACTTCTGTTATTTTACAGAAATATAGGGAAACTGATTCTATGCCTTATGTGCTTCAAATGGTTTGACAAGATAGACAAATTGAATCCAAGACAAGTTTTAACAGATCTCTGTTGGGAGGAGATATGACACATTGATAGGAGCGATGATGGAAGTTTTCACATTTAACTAGTTATGGGGGTTCTCATTTCCAGAAAAAAACGTAGACTATAAATTTAAAATAGCTTAGTAAAGGTGGGTAAGTGACTAAATGCTTAGTTTTAAAGCAACTACAAGGAGAACCACACCCAACCTTTTTGCATCCCAGAACCACCAATGTATTTATTGGCATAAGCAAAATTAACAGGTTTTGTAGTATGTACATATTCAGCTAGATTTAGCACTGGGCATCAAACATATTAACACATGTAATGTCAGGCACATATGAACAGGCACGCTTTTGTAACCAACTAGCCGACAGCGAAATCCCACAAGAGAGCTTTTATAACCCATCTCGCAGGACACACGTTTGCCAAGCTGTAGATGGTCCAGATGTGTCACACACAGATTCAAGGTCTGAACGCTTGTCTATGGTCTAAACCAACTGCACTCTGCTTGGGTCTGGTGCAGAGACAACTGCTCTCTAAATATCTGGGACTTCCTTATTTAGGTACTGTCTTCCCCAAAACTGAGGACATGCAAGTTTCTTTTTTTAAAAATGAGAAACACCAATCTCCAACTAACTATACTGAACATCTATAAAAGTTCACCTCCAGTTCAAAATTTTATCCGAGGCTTTATCCAAAGTGATTCTGCTCATCACTGCAGGCCATAAGAATCAACTAAGCACCAACGTGAACTCGCTCACCATAAATATCTTAGCTTTTGGGACTGCCAGGATCACACTAAATGACAAACACAAGGAGATAAAAGACCCAGAGATAACTATTCCCAGAAGACATCTGGGACAATGCCAAGAAAACAGACATAAATTAAAGGTACTAAAGGAGAAAAAAAAAGACACAGAGAAGGAAGGAAAAAACAAGAAAGCTCATTTGTCCTGTTTCACATTACTTGTACATCACTGTTTACTCACGGCAGCATTTAGGTTGGCTTTAGACTACCAGTATCTGCCCAGTAATATTAGTTCAACCTCCTCCAACAATCCCCACTTCCATACTCTCTCTATCAGACTGTTTAGCCCCAAGCAGAGCAGGCTCATTGGGGTGGAGAAGGGTGTAAATCTTATCAAGGTGTATCAACACTTGATAGGAGAGGAGGTAAAGAAGCCAGAACCAGGCTTTTCAAACTGATGCCTGGTGAAAAGAAGCAAAGGTTACAAACTGAAATCCAGGAAATTCCATTTAAACATCAAAAAAAAACCCCAACTCTTTCATTGCGAGGGTGGTCAAACACTGGAACTGGTTGTCCAGAGAGGTTGTGGATTCCCCATCCCTGGAGATACTCAAAACTCAGTAGGATGCTATCCTGAGCAACCTGCTCTAGTTGATTCTGGTTTTAGCAGGGGTTTTGGACTAGATGATCTCCAGAGGTTGCTTCCAGCCTCAATTATTCTGTGGTTCTGTGATATTCTGAAGTATTAAGGGTGAAGTGCAAGCCAATAACCAAATCTCACCTGTGCAAGATGCAAAATGGCACAACTCACTGTTCTGTCACAGGAAACCGAAGGGACTGATTCAGTGATGGGGAAAGGGAGATTAAGAGCTGTAGCCCTGCCTTATTGAAACTGTCTGAGGAGGCAGATCCTTTGAGCAGGGGGGTTAGACTAGATTGTCTCCATAGGTCCCATGCAGTCTCAACTGCTCAGGGATTCTGCGCTCCTAATACCACGATGGAATACACACACACATCCAGAGCTCCCTCCACCACCCCGAAAAGTGCCTGCCCTGCCTACAGCAGTATATCCCCAGCCATGCCAGAATGCCAGAGAGGCACATCTAGCCACCAAAAGTTACAAGGAGGTGCAGCTTGGGATGTGATGGAAAACATAGCCTCAAAAAGAATTTTTTTTGGATTTGCATCAGAAACCAGAACAGCAAGTCTAAAAGATTACAACGGTGCCTACACAATAAAGCAGAGATGGTCTTCCAGTTCGTTACGAAGAAATTATCTGTCCAGTGACAATGGCTTTACAGTTCTACAGTGTTTTTTTCCACAAGAGATCATCATGTGCTTTACAAGCTTGAACTGCTGTACCCACAAATGAAGTACATTTAAGACACTAAGTGCAGCCACCTTGCATTAAGCCTACAACTTTATTCTGGTGATGGAGAGGGAATTGGCTTCTGTGGATAGTCAATGCAACAGGACAATATAGAAACAGAATTACAAGTCCTGTGTGAGCTTGGAAGAAGGTCTCAGATGATTAAGAGATCTGCATGTCTAATTGGCATGAATTTCCTACTCCAAGACTATTTTATATTCTCTTTGGACTACACGTGTTTTGATATGGGATTCAGAGCATTAAATTAGAGGCAGCAGCAAGCAGATGATGCAACACATCTATGAAGTGATAGGAGTTTCTCTCTGCTGTGGGAGTTTTCCTGCTAGGCACGCTCACATGGGAAGACACTCCTCCTCTCAAATTTGCTCAGCTTCCACCTCACCATGGCAATGACTCACCCCAAACTTTAATGAGATTTAGGAATACAATTAAGCAATGATAGACCAGGGGAGAATACAGGAAAATTATAGAGGTTTTGACTTTCCCTTCTGCCTCTAGATGATGGGAAGGCAGAGATAGCTCGAGCCAGGCTCCAGACAATGATCATGTTGCCTGTGGAGATGTGCTCCTGGGTGTCTCACAACACCTGATGCAATCCAAGAAAGGGAAGCCGTCACATGTGGCTGACAAGGCCTTTCTTGGATTAAAGTTCATACCTACATCTCTGGAGGATCTCAAAATAGCCATGAGCAGCTAACTGGCACCACTATTTCTCAGACAGCCCTCAGCAGGGCTGTTGGCCATCTGGGATATCTTTATGATTACATGGCACAGGTAAGCGCTATCACCTATTATTTCCTAAGCACATTTGGCATTTTCAGGACTGAACAAACATAGAAGAAACACGGTGGCAACCTTACAAAGTATCTTACCAGCTGAACCAGACACTGTTAATGCTGATGCAGAGCTTGGAACTCAGTGAGATTAAACACAGGCAGCATCTAGCTAAGAGTGCTGATCAAGATGGGCACAGAGACAAGACTTACTGGGATAACCCAGACAGAGGAACAACTACTTATTTCAGCCCTATCTAGGTCACTTCACTAGGTCTGCCATGCTAGTGTCTAAGTACTTGACAAAGACACCGAGGTAGTTACTGGATTTTTGTGGGCACTGGGTGTGAAGACGACCTTTAAGAGTAATTTAGAGGATAAAAGGTCTTTGGGTGTGGAGTGTTAGATATGGAGGGAATGTCAAGTAAATGGGGAAGAGGAACCTAGATGACCTCATCCACTCACAGTGTCAGAGGGTTTCCAGGACCTAGTGGAGGATCCAGAACAGTACTGCTATTTTTAATGGCCATTTCACAAACAGTGAATATAAAAGACCTGATCTGAGGGGTTTGGAATGCAGGTCCACATTTAATGGCCTAAGTTATCTCTGATTTAGGGGAAATGCTTTGGGAGGGCGAATTTTCCTGGAAGTGTGTGGTTCAGGTACAGATCACTGAAAGGTCATCTGAAACAGGGTAAAAAGATGCTCTGAACAGAAGGTCATTTCAGTACAGATGTTTCTTATGTTAACCATCATTTACAGAACTACTCCATAGCAGATCTAGTGTGCAGAGTGGCTTGGTCATCCTTTATATTTAAAAGAAAGGGGGCTCTTCACCTAACTACTGCTATCTGTGTATGCGAATAAAGAGTCGTCATGGTAAGAAATGGTGTTCATAAGCTAAGCCACAATGAAATCACAATTTTAAAGCAAAAAAGACATTAGAGCTTCTCTGGGAGAGCCTCGTTTTCCACTCACTGAAACAAAACACCATGATTTGATTTCAAACTGCTACCAAGGCAGGTGCGAAATACAGAGTTAGCCTGTGCACCGAGCACAAAGCTACAGAAACAAAGCCCTGGGTTTTCAGCTCACCAAGCCTTGCAACAGAAATGCCAACACACATTCTTTAAACGCTGTATGCATGCTCCAATACCACTGGCCAACATAAATCCTTACTTAAAAAGCACATGCATTTTTAAAGGTACATTTTAATGGGGAAAAATTATGGTGCATGAAAAGAACCAGCACACAACTTTCCACTCGATGCAGGCTGGGCACTGACAGCACCATCTCTCCTGCCCCACTACAGCCCTGGACTTGCATGTCTCTTTGGGGAAGCCTCAAAGGAGGAGAACCATGTTTCACCCACCTTCTTGGCTCCCGAAGAGCCAGAGCAGACTGCGTACTGACAACTCTTTGTCCTCAATTTCTTGTTGCTACCTACGTCTCCTCCTTATCAAGGCATTTTCCTTCCTGGTTCTTCCAGGACCAGCTCCCTCAGGTGGAGGTAATTCAGCAGAGATAGTCAAGCCCTGGTGTCCTAGCCATTAAAGGCACAAGCCACCTTTCTCTTCTCAGGCTCTTCCTCATGCCTGCAGCCATATTAAACCTGCTTCAAATAAGGCATTGAGGAAACACAGGAATGGTGTACACACCTGTCTGTTCAGACACATGCGAAAAGATTAGGTGGAGAGAAGTTTATTCTGAGGTCTCTGTGATTATATCTTCACTGCAACCCCAAGGTGTGACTGCAGTTCACACACAGATCCCTAAGCTTCAAACAAGCTGGCTTCAGCTCAGCCACCCACTAGCTATTAAACACTGCCTTCATAATTTGGACCCTATTTAAATACTCAGCTGCAGAAAACCACTGTGGTAGCCCTGCTGATATTTGTACCTCAAGATAAACTCCCGCTTCTACCAGAACTAGCAAGTCTAGAACTAAAACGCAGTACCACCTTCTTTGGATCGCCATGAAAGCATTCCCTGTCTTACATGCAAAAAGAAGCAGGTCTGGTCTTTCAGTATTGCTAAATGAGTGGTGACATCTTGCTTGAAAACATTGGCAGGAGCTTCCTTAGGACATGCACACAGACTTTCCTTCTGCAAAACTAATATCCACTGTTACATGCTGTGACAGTATGCATTGGTGAAATAGCCTTTGGTTTTGAAATAGTGTTGCAGGATTAAAAAGAAACAAACAAAACAAAACCATCAACTAGAGAAATCAAAACAAGGGTTTCATAAGATCTGCTCATGCTGGCATGCAAGAAACTTGTGACCTAGAAAGCACTGAAAGGAAACTGAGAACACTCACAGCGGCATGCTTAGAAAGGGGTTTCCCTGAGTAATAAAGCGGAGCATGTGAAGAGAGAAATCCAGCATAACAGTTAGAGATGAAGACTGGAATGGGCCAGGGTCTTGGCACCCAGCACTGCAGTTGTTCACAGGCCATGAAACAGCTGCTTAAAAACCTGCTAACAAAACCCCGAAGCAGGAAAGAGTGAGAGTTCAAAGCCTCTACAGACACTGATAGCCTCCCACTACCTGCACACACAGAAAGGTGATGGGGTGAAGGTTCGTCTCAGAGGGCTGTGTTTGAAATAGAGACCAAACCTGTCAGGGCACACACCTGTAGCTCTGACACATGAGAGGACTCACTGTTTGCCCTGAGCAGCATTTTTGGTGGGCTTTCGTTAGGAGAGGTGCTGTACACTGTGCCAAGCACACTACTGCTTGGGAAACAAAACAAAAATATCTCTCTGCTTTGCAGTGACATTCCTATTGTGAATTGAAACCCAAAGCTATCCTCAGAGACTTTACTGCATCCAGCTTTGGGGTCCCCAGGACAAGAAGGACGTGGAGCTGCTGGAGCAAATCCAGAGGAGGCCATGAAGATGATCCAAGGGCTGGAGCACCTCTGCTATAAGGACAGGCTGCGAGAATTGGGGTTGTTCAGCCTGGAGAGGACAAGGCTCCGGGGAGACCTGATTGCAGCCTTTCAGTACCTAAAGCTGCTACAGAAAAGCTGGAGAGCGGCTGGTTACAGGGCAGGGAGGGACACAACAAGGAGGAATGGCCTTAAGCTGAAGGAGGGGAGACTGAGATGAGATATGAGGAAGAAATCCTCCCCTGTGAGGGTGTTGAGGCCCTGGCACAGGGTGCCCAGAGAAGCTGTGGCTGCCCCTGGATCCCTGGCAGTGCCCAAGGCCAGGCTGGATGGGGCTTTGGGCACCCTGGGCTGGTGGGGGGTGTCCCTGCCCATGGCAGGGGGGTGGAACTAGATGGGCTTTAAGGTCCCTTCCAACCCAAACCGGTCTGGGATTCTATGACTTGCACGCCCTGCCACAGCTACTTTTTCCATTCAATGTTTTTATCATTAATACCAAGTGGGGAAATACCTCAGCTATTCATTCATTCCCAAAGGCTGTTGGCTTACCTGCACAGCACATAACAAGTAATTAAGCATTAGGAAAAAAATAAGGAATGTAATTAACCAAGAGCTTGGAGAAGAAAATATATTAAAAAAGAACTTGTCCCTCTCTCTCTGGCAGGGACTAGGTAGTAATAAATGATGGTTCCTCTAACATAGCTCAAACTCCACTGTAATGTTGTATGCAAAGTTTTAGCACAAAATTGCCTGCAAGAGTGGGAGGAGATAAAAAAAAGTTCATCAGCTGTAGAATCGATTAGCACAAGGCATCATTAACACAGGGTCAGGGTGTCTAGGGAACGTAGCACAGGACAGCTAGTCCTGCTCAGATTAAAAAAAAAAAGTCAAAACAAAACAAATAGGCATTTGAATGCAACCATGGCTGCCAAATGCTGGGTGTCTCACTGGCAAAACCACACCCTAATCAAATCCTTCATCTCCCTAATTACAGTGTAGGCCTGTTCCCAGGACTATGGCTGGGAAGGAAGCCCTTGTCAAGCGGGGAATATGGGACACTCAGCCAACATGAGACCAAGAGCTTAAATAAATTCCAAAACATGGAAGATTTTCTACTAATGATCCAATGCAACAACATCTCTCATCAGTAAAACTGCAAAATGACATGAGTCAAATCCGAGACTAAGCTCACAGTGTCCCTTCACTCTCTTGCCATCCCTGAGATACAGCTCCCTAAAAAGAGATCCTTCATTTCACCCCTGCCTCGTGTCACTTTGGGATTCATGTCTTAGCCTGTCTTAATCAATCTTGCAGTTCCCACAAGCCATGGAAAGACTTGATAAACCTTATGATTTGGCTAAAAGGGCAGGCTAAAATTAATTGGCATCTAGACCCGAACTTAAAAACAAACTTATTCATTGAGACTTGGAAAGATTTCTTTATGTGGAATGGTAAAAATCAGAAGCTGTTACAACTTTCAACATCAACAGAAACATAAGTAGTAGCTAAAGTTTACGTTAAACATCTGTAGAGACGGGAATCGTTAACAGCCTACAGATGGAGCTGGCCAGACCTTTCTGCCATACCCGGTATCTCTATCTCACAACTCAGTTCAGACCCTCGTTGTAGTTTTTAACTCACACAAACCAAGGCAGGCATGCACTGCAATACCTCTGCTCCGAGAACGAAACACAATCTTTACCCAGGGAAAAGGCTACTCTTGTGACAATCAGCAGCCTTAACAGATTTTCAGACCACGCAGCAGAACATTATAACTTCACTTCTTCAAATCTTAGAAAATTCTCTCTTTATCTGGCTACGGCAGAAAAAAGCGGGCCTGCCACCAAAAGCTCTAGTCATCTTCTGCCTTTCTCTTCTTTACAGAAGACTAACAAGTCTAGCTAATTCATGCAATGAAACATATCTCGGAGACTTTGTATATGAACTAATTAAAATAAATAAAACCAGTATAGATAATGATAGAGCAAATCAAGTGCATATGAATTCAGCCAGTGACTCACCACTCCCTTGTTTTCCTCATTGGAAAACTTGGCGTATCACCATACTGGAGTGACAATGAGTCAGGAAACTGGCATGAGCCACAAATTGCAAGGAAATTAAAATAAGCATCTACAAAATCTCTTTTTGAAGACATTTTGGAGGTTTTTGCTGGCTTTGTAAGGATGTGGCTATGGACTTCACAGCTCTGTTCTCATGGCTTTCTGGCTAGACAAAATCAACAAAGGAGACTTAGAAGTTCTTCGAGAGACAATACTTAATGTTTAGGCTCTTGTTCTCAGAATCAATTTGATGCCTCTACTTTTCCATTTTCTTGCTTGTATTTTAACCAAATACATTTGAAACATACTGCCATATCCTATTGAATGCTTAATATCACCTGATCTAGTAAATAGGCGGCTACTACTCACTCAAAACCAGCCAAAGTACCTGCAAACATTTCAATAGTACTAAACTGAGAATTAATGGCATGCATGACATCAGGATATCAGTTCTCCACCTAATTCTATGCAAGCATAAGAGAAATGAAAAAATGCAGAACTCAGGGTTGTGAAGGCTAACGGAAGAAAGTGTCCACGTTTGCTAATGTCACAGACTAGTGAGTGAGTTTTTACCCAGTCCCTCCTCTTTTATAGCCACACACACTTCTGTGACACAGAAGACTAAGATACGAGTGAACAACTGGGGTAATTAGTGACTGATGATTTACAGCAGATGACAGCTAATTTCTCCAGTTAAGAAGATTTCTATCAAATCTGTAGAAATATGCACTCAGATTGGACATCCTTCCAAGTGACTGCATCTCGTATCTCATTTGCATTTTACTTCTGCTTAGCAATGCCTCGAAGCTATTTTGGAACATCACAAGCTGTCCTGGGCACGCTGATATATTCGTATGTAATCGTTAGGAGCTTTCTATTCTTTTTTACTACAAATAATGTTTTATAAAATTCAGTGGAGATGCTAGATGCTGAGGTACTCTGTACAGAGCGGCCTGCAGAAGAACAGCAGCCTGGCAGGGAACGTCAGGCACATTCTAAGGAAGGTTTCTGCAGCTCAGAACTGCCAGTTTCTCAGTCAAAGCACGACGTGTCTACTGTCATGGTCCTGGGCTAATAAAGAGTTCTGGTAATCAACTTCATGCCAGGATAGGGGTATATGAGCACATCACCAGTGCTCCTGCCAAGTTGCATACTGATTTTAAAAGTGGCTCTGCAATGTTTGTTAATGTCCACTACACAAATCGGCCTCTGCAACCTAGACCTGGATAGGATCATGAGGCTTTAAGGGCAAAAGCAGGAAAAGCTGGAATTACCTGTAGCGTATCCTTCACAGTTAAAAACCTGGATAAAACTTGGTGCTGCAGCCCACTTCTAAGACTACAGGAAATCTGTAAAAAAACCCCAAAGCCCTACTATTTCAAGCACCTACCTATATCTTCTTGTTTTAACTTCCCGATGAAAAATCTTTTGGCTGCAGATAAAAATACCTACCCTAACTTTAGCAATCCCAGAATAGCCCTTACTGTTAAATATATGCTTTAAACATCTCTGAGCCACCACTGCTGAACATAGCAAGCAGGTTTACGAGCCTGTCACCCCGCATAAAGAAAGGAGGATAAAGCTACTCCAAGGCCATCCCTGCATGCTGCTCCCTTTCATCCACGTGTTCTCTCTAGAGCACCGCAACCAGGACTTTCTAGGTCTTCTCATCCATCTCCTGATCTGGAGAGCACAATGATCTGTACAGCAGCTTCTCATACCCAATGTGTATTCTATTTCTCCTTCCCTCTTCCCCATTCTTGCATCCATCAGTGTATTGATCTACGTAAGAATCCTACAAAACGCATGATGTAAATAAATCAAAAAAGGTCCTGTTTAGAGGAGCTTTTTTTGAATCCTCACATGACCCAAAGGAGACATTTTTCTCGCAGATGACACTTACGGGTATACTACTACACACTCCTGGAACCCTCTTACGTTTTCTTCCATAACTATTTAAAGTGGCTACTGCAGTCCTCTAATCACAGGCATGTTTTAATCTTTGTATGAGTGGAAATGCCCTTCTGCCATTGCCTACTCCAACATCTCCTACTGACTGAAAATATCTTTCCCTGAGCACAAAGCAATGCAACATTCCTCTTCCATGCACAAACATGCACACACATGCACATACACGTGTGTGTGTGTGCGCACCTCCCACAGAAATACATTAAGCATTTGTATTTCATTCTGGGTCCTGGTCAAGGTGTGCTAGGAAATGATCCAGGATGGTGCCCAACTGCAGACAGCTGCATTAGTTATTCTAAGCAATATGTCTTTAACTTATCTAGCTGACAAGGCAAGTAGCTTTGTACAGTTAATTAGTAAGGCACACAGGTATTCAAAGATCATCTATGTGGGGCACAAAAGCTTGTTATGGAACCCAGAGCTTACCCACAGCATTATTAGGAAAAAAGAGAAAAGAAACCAGCTTTGAAGTTATCACAGGAGATGTTTAAATGCATCAGTCTAGCTTCTTAAATATGACCTCTTAAAGAATTTACTATCTTCTACAACAGCTCCATGGCTGATATAGCAGTGAAATCTGCATAGAAAATCTTATACCTGCATACTTAGATTAGAACAGAGTGCACTAAACTAAGCATGACACCTAGGGCTTCTCTATAATTGGAAAGGGTCATTGGTGTAGCCACGTGGCTACAGCGATACCAGGAAATCCTCACAGCACAGACAGGGCTTGCCCTGTTTTATTTATAGTGTGCTTTATTCAGTGCAAGTTGCAGCAATTTCTGAAGCTAAAACATCTTCCACAGCAACATTTTTGATTTTGCCTAGTTGCACTGGCACAAGACCTCTGTGAGCAGAGCTATGGTACCAGGACAGTGATGCTCACTCCTAAATGACACACCCACGTTAGCAAAACCTGAATTCAACCCAGGCGTAAGAGACGGGACTGCTCTGTTCCCAATCCTGACACTACACCACTATTTAACCTTGGGTAAGTTATTTGATCATGCAGAATTTCAGAGTCTGCATTAGCCTAATGAAGATAATAATAATAATCATGTGTGTCACAGATACAGTAGGGCTTGGTTATTATGCTCTTGTGAAGTGCTTAGAAGAGTCCCAGATGAAAGGAAAATTAGGAGAAGGAAGATTAATTAAAAGACATGTACATCCCAAATAAAAAAAAAAAGGAGTCAGGAACATTGTTGTTGTTGTTATTAGGCGAATGAATCTCTCTGATTTAGGGCAGCTTTTATTTCTGTGTTGGTAAAGCAGACCCATTTTAACCATTTCCCATGTTCAGACTTTATTTGTAGATTGTGGGTAGGTGATAAAGGCTGCTGAGCCTCTGATACTGCAAACGTAAAGGCCTTTGATCAGAGGTCTGATTTCACAGTAACTGGCGTCTGTGATATGACAAAGCCGACAGGCCTGCCTGTGATTTAACTGCTGCAAGGCAAAACAAGGAATCAAAAATGTACAGCCACTCTGAAGGGAAGACTAGGATTGAAGAGAAGGAAACATTTTCTGTGGATAAACACACTACAGTGAGCGTAGTCACTGGTGAGAAATGTTGCAATGACATTATGTTAAATTCCCAAGTGCTTGTCAATAACAGACTTGTGCAAAGGGAAACATCTTTCCTGCAGTGTTTTTTATCCAGAAAGTACTAAGCACTTATCATTTAGGTCAGTATCATTACCTGTTCTAAACAGGGGGAAGGGGACACCACGAGAGATGCAGTGATACATCTCAGCTCAAGTCTAATTGAGCAGCATGGCTCAGAAAGACTCAAGCTCCCTACTTTTTCCCCACGCCTCAGTCCGGACTGCTCTTCGCTGGAGCAGGCTTCCTCCTTTGCCAAAGATGAATGTTAGAGGCCGTACTTCAATTCAACATCATCCAATGACAAATACAGTTCTAACTTCACTGCAATTTCAAATTGATACCATATTCTGTGAACTATCCCTCAGGGAATTCAGTAATGAATTTCTTTTTTAAAAAAAAGTGAGTAAAGGAACCTGGGGAAAAATTAATAATTGTACATTCTTTCCATAACTTAGAAAAACCTTCACCTTGCACAGAAACTTTTCTGTTTTTTAAGAAAAAAAGAGTGGTATTGAAGCCTTCCTTTATCAAGAGTCAGATTTTTTTTTAGTTACTGTCAGGAAGTCACCCTCACTTTAATTTGTGATAATTAACAATGCATTAGAAGGAAAAAAGCACACAGCCTCCACTGCAATACAGCTAGCTAAAGAAACAGTTTGGGTTTCCCACCTTAACTATAAACAGATTCTAATTTGTTAAGCTTCTGTGCATGAGATCTGCATTAATTCCCTACTGACAGGTGCACCTCAGTCAGGACAGCTAATCACGAGATCAAGCATTAACCACAGCACATAGCTCACAGAAGCCCACATCTTTTTTCAAAGAAAGGCTTGGCAAGGTCCCATGAACCAGTTCACAGCAAGTTTATAGCAAGAAAGTTCTCTCCTAAAAGAGAAGTAATGGTCCCTGTTTTCCTATGGCTTTTTGTCTTGGGACAGCATTCTCCAAGTTTTTTCAGAAGTGGTGGATGTTCAAAACCTTTGTGGTTTCTTTCACATCTAATAAACATTAAGCTCACGTTACAGGGACTCTCTGACCCCAAATTTCTATGAAACCTCTAGCAGCATTGTACCTTTGAGAAGTCTTCCTTCTTCAGGTGTGGACAAAATAGGCCAATGGATTGAAACAGTAAGGAGTGAGGAAATAAAGAATAACCTAGAGAGTGACTGACTTACAAAATACCCTCTGTTTAAAAGAAACTGCTTCCATTGCAATTCATGTCTTCATTTACTGGAATTGCTCAAGTTCTTTATTTTGGTCATAGTGGCCACATTCTATTCCAGAGTGACTTTCCTGTTTCAGAACAGCTCTACGTGTTACAGGCTGAAAGCCAGCAATGGTGGTTTCTCCTCTCTGCACAGGAGCAAATCAGCAGTATTACTGCACTGTGTCTATACACTCGGAAATGTGGGCACTATCCCATATCAGTTACAACTCTCACTTTCATTAGTCAACATTATCAGCCTTTTAGTAAGATAAAACACCACACAACTCTGGTGAAAACCAGACCTAACAAAATTTCTTGTAAAGATGTTTAATAACCTTAAGTTTCATGGTTGGCCAATAAAACATCACTTTTGGGATAGGCAGTCCCTAACTGTCATTCCTTATCTTGGAATGTTTTTATGCGTGAAGTGGAAAACACTGAAATCTTCAGAGATAATCAAGACTGGACACAGGTGCTGCACATAAGGGACTATCACTGAAATAAAGCAAACAGTATTTAACTTTCTCTCCCTACCCACACCCTACTTTTGCATAGTAATATCTAAACAGCTGAAGAGATGGGGTCAGGAAGAAAATGCTTAGCCACCGAATTCATACAGAACATAATAAGCAGAGCTCTCTTTGAAGAAACAGCCTGTTGGGGTCCTGTGAACATGTTTTCTTACTGAAAAAAATGAAAAACTTTTTTTTTTACTTTCCTACTGAATAGAGAAGAAGAAGAGAAGAACCATTTTAAAATTAAAAGACAACCCAGTTCTCGATCTGAACAGTAAACCATGGTCTTTCGTCCTGCACTACAGTCACTGGTATTAAAGGACACATGTCAATCCTTTTGATCATTTATTCTTGATGTAGATGTTCAGTAGAAAATAAAGCATCTCAGTTATATGCCCATTAGAAAGCTGCATAATATAGAGGGGATGAAATAAAAAAAAAGGTAGAGCAAGTTGATGCAAAGGGGAAAAAACTTCAATGTTGTCTGATTATTGAAAGTAACTCACAAAAGTATTGCACAGTGCCTGGGCAGTAAGTAAATTCAACGTAAATGAGGATTCAGGAAGTACTGCAACCTCTGAGCACCAAAATCGGTGCTATCAGATAAAGTGATTCTCAGATAAAAGAAACTCCTTGTCAGGCATTCTCCTGGGGGGGTATACATGCTGCAGGTGGAGAGCAGACTTAAGATCTTGCATAAGCATGCCATGCCCAAAAGCCTTTATTCCTTCTGCTGATGACACTGGCTGGAATTATGCTCAACTCCAAGTACCCCATGGTGTGCAAGGCATTTGCTGGGAAGCTGGGCTGTAGAGCACCTGCTGACCGCTGCTTCCAGCAATCCCTCAGTGCTGAACCAAGAGAAGTTTGGTCCAGGTGGAAGTGCAGAACACACCATGGCATGGATACAGCTCACCGCTGAACATGTTTTTGCATATATAGATGGTAAGTAAACCCACAAAACCCGACAAGATATGCAAGCTACCATAGCACAAAGAACTTTATTTTCAAACAGGCAAATGCCAAGCTAGCGAGGGAGCTTTCAAGTCAGTCCAACAGCCAGACATGAATGCCACCCAAACACCAGCAGATAGCTCTGTGCAGGTCTGAACAGGCACACCAGGTGTTCCCAGGAGGTACGCACTTTACCAGGGGAGCTGCAGCATTCCTCACCAACCTCCACATTGGAATGGTTTTCAAGATGGGGTCCCAGGAGTCATTTACTCTGTAAGCTATTCCCCGCAAGGTATTGGGGGTGATGGAAATGAAAACAAGAGAAAATTAATCTTTTCATTAATTTAGAAAGATGCAATTCATGACTCATAGCAAGCTTGTATGAATAAATGGCATTGTTTAAATCTTATTTGTAATTATACTTCAAGCCAGAGACTTTCAAAGCTGCACTGAGAATATGGCATCCAATTGTCTAATTTATTGTTATTTTAAGCAGGTACTGTATGCCCAAATTCCCTTGGCAGATTATATCTCAGCTTAAGTGTTTTGCTAGAGGTAATTTTCACGTGTTCATGACAGCAGCGAGAGGAAGGAAATCAAACAAAAGAGAATTCCATCTATGTTGTCCAATTTCTTCCTCTCTCTGTGGCAAGTTGAAAGAGATTTGTTCACAACTGCAAAGCTGTACACCCGCTGTCCTCTGCCTGGTTTGGCACTGAAGAGAAAGTGGAAGTGAGGAAGGATCAAATGGAAGTGGTGTGGGAAAGGCAACAAACCAGTAGGCTTCCTTTACCTGCCATGCGTTTTTTAGAAATATGAAAACTGCTCTTTGTGCTACGTCTGCTTCACTATACTAGCCACCTGTTCCCTACAGCAACGGTAATTAATACAGAACAAAAACTCAGAAGTAGATCACCTTGAAAGTCTTGTTCATACTTCTTCATCAGACTCCTGCAGTCTCCAACCACAGACTTAGATTTCATAAGGATCAAAAAAATGTATAGAAAACTAGAAGTTACCAAGGGGAAAATTTTTTGTGCAAATGCATGTATAAAGCTGGAACACCAATCTGCCTAGGAAATTAGGCTTATTAACACCTCGCTTCAAATACCCCAGGCATGCTTAGAAGGCACCTGGTGATCCTGAAGGAAGTGGATGCAATTTTGAGGAACTGTCACATAGCTGGTTGTTCTTGAAAAGTTAAAGAACAAAAACAGTTGGAGAAGTGCCTATCACATAACTACTGCTTTTTAATGTCTGTCATAGTGCTGCAGTGTTGCATGAAGTCTAAGACATGGAGCAAACACGTGGAAAATTAGCAGCCTCCTAATATATATCACTGCTAATAGGTAGAAGGATCACAGTCCTTCTGTGATTTATTCACTACACAAGTCGAGTTGGGAAAGACTTACCATCTGTCCTTTTCTCAAGGCACTGTTTTAACCAAGAGAGATTTCTACGTGAAAGTATAATCAGATCCTAAAATGCTATATTTACTAGGACTGGAAGATATATATATACAGAAAAAAAAATATCATTCTCTAAATCAGTTTACCTTTTTTTTTTTTCTGCTGCTAGAATATCTGGACTATTCCTCCCTCAATTAAGAAACCTGCTTTTCATGTCAACTCAAATTCCCATGTCATGGATTTGGTTTTGGTTTTGTTTCTTGCTCATTTTGCTCCTACTTTGTGATGGAACTGATGCTGAGGAATCAGAACTGCTCCGTGCACACTAAAACTGAACCCAAACATAGTGAGTTTTTCTTCAGAAACACAGTCAGCAGTTTCATTTTTATATGACCATTATTTAAAAAACCATACACATAACCTTATCCATTCTTGAACTGACTTCAAATTTCTTTCTTTACTTTGCTGCATTCCTATCAATTGTCTGCTACAGGTAAGAAAATGCAACTCGGTATCTGAAATAGCAGAGACAGAGAAATCTCTTGCAATTACTTTTAAATGACCTGGAATTTCAGAAAACATCATTACTTCATCGCCTTGTAGGTGCGGCCACGAACTCTGTTCGCTATCTTCTGATAGTCTAAGGGCCCAGTGGATGACTGCAGTTATTCAGGGACAAGAGATGTTAGAAAAAGCAGTGTTAGAAATGACAAAAACGTTTGTCAAATGCAGACATACTCCATCCTACCCCTACTTTCTTTTTTGTGTGACTTCCTAGTTTTTATATTCTTATCAATGCCACTTTTTTGGGGTGAGGAGAAACAAAATACCTCAGGGACACCACCCGAGGACACGGCAAAAAGAAAAGACTGCATAAAACATCTGTAGACATAAGGATCCTGCTGTGTGCTGGAGGCATAATACATCTCCATTCAGCTAAATTGTGCAATACAGAAGCGGTGAAAAACTGCAGAAATTGCTTTGAAAACAAAAACAAAAAACTGTTTTCTTAGAGCCATCATCAAGTTTGCTTGTCAGATCAGATGCCTTTTTTTGTGCTCCATTCAAATGCAAAGAAAACGCCTGAAGAAAATTGCTAGTTCTGATATTTACACCCTTCACATACGCAGCTGGAGTGAGATTTCTGCTGTGGTGAAGCAACAGTATCAACAAAATAGTCATACTGCAAGATCTAATGGCAGTCATACTGCAAGAACTATTTAAACATATATGCAAAAGATTTCTTGATTCCCTACGACATACACTGTAATAAACCTATGCTTTTATAATTCTGTCAATTCGGGGTAAAGATTACGATCTTGAAAGTAGGACCAAAGGAAGGAGGTTAACAAAGGTAGATGGAGTCATGAGAAACCTCCCCACGTCAGCAAGGAAAGCAGAAGCTTCACAGAAGGTCCACAGAAGGCAAATCTTTCTGGAATCACCAGCAGGCATTTGTCTTGTTTTAGCTTTCCGTCTGGCAACAGTATACGCTCCGCCTCATCCTGCAGCTTTTTAAAGAAACACTTCCAGAGTCCTAACTTTTTAAGAAGTAGGATTTAAGAACTGTCATCTCCTGTGTGTTTGTTTACCCTCGCAATATTTGGCATTCTCCTTAAAACAGCTGTTACTGCAGTTACTGAGTTCTTTTAAGTCCAAACACTTCAAAACTGCATGGTTGTGCAGAAAGTCCCTCAAACAGGGAAAGAAAAAAAAAAAAAAAAGACTCCAAACCCAGAATACAACTCAATCACACCCAAAAAGTACTTATGGCAAACTTGAAAGGCCTGCTCATTATTGTGGCAATTAATATAAAGTTTCCATCAGACCACCCTTTTGTTTATTTCTTACAAACAGAACAATGATGATTCCAAATACAGAAAGCTTGCTCAGACATAAAACAACAAGGCCACAGGTTAATAGAGACAGACAAATGAAAGGAGAAAGGAAGAAAACAAGGCATCACTTCGGTCACTCGGACAGGTATCCTGACCAACTCTTAGCCTTCTTTTTCATATAACTGCTGTGAAATGAGCCCTGCTCCTGCAAAGCTAGAAGTAAAATCCTCTGCCTTTTGGTCTGCTATCAAAATACCGCTATGACTATCCGGCCTGATAAAGGACAAATTATTTGTCGGGTTTTGTTACTCCCACAAAGATTTAATTGCTTTATCTTTCTTATCAGGGGCATTGCTGATGCAGTACATTGCAGTACATTGCTTATCAACTGCTTATTGCCACCTACTTGTCCTGACCCACTTGCCACTGCTCCCTACATCCGCTGCCAAAGCAACCTTGGCCATGGCCACAGGTAGAAGGGGAGCAAAAATACCTGGAAGGGAAAGGGAAACACATGGTTTTGCTTTACTTTCTCCTCCCTGCAGAAAACAATAACAAATTTGCTGTAGAAGATGAAATTAACAATGTTACTGCCTGCAAATATTCAAGTAAGCCTTCAGAGGTGACCAAACCATGTTATTCCAGCAGAAGCGCGGCCCGATCCCCGCCTCCCTTGCTTCAGCTAGATACAGACTAGTTCCACAGCCTCTAATGTGCTTTGAGTTGCATCAATTGCCTCTCCAAGTCCTTCATACTAATTGATATGCTCTGAATTACATCATCAATTTCTGTCGAAGTACAGGTATTTAAATGCCATCCATCATGTATTTTTACTTAAAAGCCCTTACTCTCTTTCTTCCTCCTGCACACATGCTCACACTATCTCAGCATAATGCAGGGAATCGTGTTTTAAAACACACTAACATCAGCTGTAAACAAGAGGTGTGAAAGGAAATTAGGTATGCAAGTCACCCCATTCACAAATTAACTGCCTGTTCGTTTGCAGGAGCACGGTTCTTTGCCACACGCCACACAAGAGGCAGCTAGGGGAGCAGCAGCCTTTTTCTAGCAGCTTGAAAACAACAGGGGCAGGTAGATGCAAAAATACCTTTGTTTCTCTGAGAAGCCATTTTAGGATCGACTTCTTCTAGTTGCTGTTCTCAGTTTCCAAACAAGGCAGACATCAGCATCATCACCAACATGAGGATATTAATAATAATTAACTAACCACTGTGAGTATTGATTATTTGTGAGGAGTTCTTACATGTTAGACAGCCTTGCTGTGCAAGGTGGGAAAGCAGAGCTGGAGAGGCTGTGTCCAGTTATCCAAGAGCACAAAGCAGCTCTTCAGGGTGGTCACTTTGGAACCTGGGCTGCCTGTGTTTCTCCTGTTCCTGAAGTTCCCTGGCATGACAGAGCCTCCTCCTTACCACCTTCTTCCAGCACCACTTACAGGGACATAGCAGGGTTACAGAGCACTGTGATTTCTGCAATAGGATCCACTCTTGTGGACCTTGGGACTCTGGCAGTATGAACAGCAATACTTCGTGGCAGTGTCCACAACCTAGCTTGAGCTCTGTTCCTTCTTCCATTTATCCTTTCTAATACAGGAAAATATAGTAAAATCTTGACCTCAGTTGTACAGTATAAACACTCTGTATTCACACTAACTTGAAGAGACTTCGACCCAGCTATTTACCTTATAAACTTCACATTACTCAACTTTGATCAAGATACAAATATCATTTCCTTTCTGAAACTTTTCAACCCAAAATAAACATTCCTCCTTCACAATCAAATGTTTTTATACAAACCCACTACTAACATTTCACAGTGTGTTTGAAAAATAAATGGTTGCAGTCTATCGAGCGAAGCATTTTGCTTAAATTACACACTCCTCCTTTGTAAAATTACAGAACGTGGCTTTGCCTTCCCGCCGTAGCAAGGACTGCACAGAAGCGCAGTGCAGCACCACATATGCACCCTGCAAACTGCTTAGGCCCAGTCTTCTGCTTCATGTTAAACACCAAACCCCATCAGTTTGTTCAAAAGCAGAGATACCAATGTTCCCCTGCACTGGCTGAGGTCTGCCAACGGCAGAGCGATCCCTATTATACATAAGGAAAGGGCAGTGAAGGAATTAGTGCCTACAGGTATGGCACAGGCGATCCAGGTGCTAGGCAGAGAGCTCCCTTCTCCCAACAGTCATCGCTGTTACTCGTCTGCACAGAACCCAGCACGACAGCCCTTAGCTGCAATTCCTAACTGTAAATGGAAATAATACATCATTAGTGTATAACCAAAAGCCTTCCCCAGGCACTTCAGGTTTGTTTAAGAAGCGTTCATGACTGCATTAGTAAGCATCAAAACTCTTCTGTTCAGCTCAGAAATTCAGTAAAGTAAAAATACTGGAGCTTAAAGTATCTTAGTACTTCCAGACCGACCTCCATCCACAGGCTAGGTTACATCATAAGCCCTTGAAGATCTGAATAGTTCAGTTAATTGCATTTACTTGTCATGTCATCTTACTTGAGAAATCCATACTAAGGCTATAAGTATAGTAACAGTTATAACAACAAGGGATGCCCAGAGGATAAAATTGATGTAAAAAGCAAACAACAACAGATAAGGTTTAATTTCTCAGGGCTCCTAAAAAAAAACCCCAAACCAAAAACAACACCAAGGTGAAACCCAACTTATATGATGAAAACCAGATGAAAGTGTAACTCAGATCCATCTCCCACCTCAGCATTTATGTTTTCAGGCTTTATAATAAATTATATATTCTTTCAGTTTATGACATAACAATTAAACATACAGTCTAAAATGAGACTGGGTGCTGGTTGAAACTCAACGCCTGTAGCTAGAGATGTCAAACCAGCCAAAGACTCATAGCAACATCTGACCCTTCCACTCGCTGACAGGGATTAGAGAGCAGAGCACATTATTTGGGAGATTCTTGGGGTCTGCATAGCAAACACCTCAGAATTTTTCCTGCAGCAGTTCTTGATCTCACATTTTCAAGACGACACCCTGGTTCTCCAGTACATCCTTCTGCTGGACAGTTACAGTGCTGTTGAAGAACACAAACCTCTCTACAGCTAAGATGCCTTCTCAGGGCTTTATTACAGCACAACAGACGGCTTCTCAGTCCTCCCTGAGAGGCAAGCGTCTCCACCTAGATTAACCAGAAATAGACCATGCTGAGGAGTTGAAAACATTCAAAATTCCAGCTCAAAAAGAAAGAGCTGCCAGTGGTCAAAATTTCTAAGGGCAAAATTACAGCATGTGGGAATTACAGATCTGAAGACAAACCAGCAATTTGTGAGGAATTCAAGTCACCAGAAGCGACAAATTAGGACCACAATGCTAACAAAATTAGACACAGTCTCCTTTTAACCTCATCTCTATTTTTAAGGGCTATTTTTTTTAAAGGCTTTGTATTTGTTGTGTTGTTAAAGTTTCTGTGAAATTGGGCTGAGAGCAACTGTTTAGGAATGAAGTTTCCCCATAATTTACTCTCATTAACTTAGGATGTGTGAAATGCCCATGCCTGTAACAAGGAGGTTTCTCTCACCAATTTAACAGTGACAGCGTCACCCAGCAAAGATAAAACTCAGTAGCAACATGAAAGTTTCCATAACCTTTGCAAACATGCTGCTTGACAGGAGACTGTCAGCTGTGGACTTTTTTTTTTCTTTTTTAGGTTCCCTTGCATTTTTCAGTCTTTTCTCCTGCTGGGGACACTGCTAGAGTCAAAAGGCAACTCTTTCCCAGTGTGACTCTTGCTCATCTACATGTAAATAGACTGAGCTGTGGAAAACCAAGACAATTTCTCGCCCCCCTCCACTCAATAACAATAAAAATCACACAACAGTATCTTTAAAACCATGCCTGTTCGTTTTGATAATTACTCTAACAGTTTGTCTAAGCACAGCCTCCCAGTTCCCTTCTCCAAAGGAGAAACCAAAACGTGAGGAGGAGGAAACAGCCCATCTGCTGAATACAATGTTCGGAAATGCGAGGTGAACATTCCTCACCAAAGCAAGATGAATGCTCCCACCCGAGCACAAAGAAAAGGTTCATATTTCATATATTTTCCATTGTTTGAGCTTGCTTGTACATAAGTAACTACATTTAGCAATCACCAATGGGAAATGTTTAGCAGCTAAAGAGATTAATGTTTATAACAGTGCGATACTAGAACCAACAAGGCAGGCAGCACCCTGTTCAGTTCCACCAATGTTCTCCAATTCTGACACAGAGATCCCTTCCATTGGTACAGTTAAGCTTTCTAACACCCACCAGCGAGATGGGCAACATCCACTGCCTAAACGAAAACATCCCATGAAAATTATCCATGAGGGGGCTGCAGCAACAAACCCCAAAGGAAACCAAATATCACTGTTTGTTGCTTACTCTAAGCAGGGCTCTTAGAAAGCTCCACTGCACAACGCTGTTTCAGTGATTTGCAATGATAGAAAGAGAGTGGATACAAAGTCTGCGTGGAATCAAACAATTCTGTATTGAAACAAGTGAATAAAGTGTAAGATATTTAAATGAGATGGCTTCATGATATAAGGAAGTTTCCTTATCCTTTCTCAGTCATCTGCTCTGATTGGGCTGGTCCTGTGTGGAGCCAGGAGTTGGACTCGATGATTCCTATGGGTCCCTTCCAACCCAGGATATTCTATGATCCTGTAGGTACAGGATGATGGAGACAGCAGTTTCAAATTTTCTCATTGAAAAAGCACTGGTTTGACTCCAAGGGGTTCATCAGACAGTGAAAACCATGACAGAAGGACTTGTGCAAGTCTCACAGCCCGATGGCAATTTCACACTCGCATGCTGCTGCGCCTCTCCCTCCCACTCCGAGTGCAGCTGCTAAGGCAGGTGTGTCTGGCACACACAGGGTCCCGCACGGGGAAGAGGCAGCAGCCCTGCACCCCGGAGAAGGCACAATACCCAGATGATCTGAATAGAAACAGCAAGAGAGGCTTTACCAACCTACAGTGGGTTTCAAATAGGAGTCTGCAGTGTTCCACAAGTGACGGCTACTGTCTTCAATGACCCAGCACCCTTGCACAGTTACCGCTTGACAGCAATCACTGGTGATTTGGGTTGCTGCCTTTATGAATTTTACAGAAGCCTCCTAACACTGCCCTTTCTAGCTTTCATTACATGTGCTGAAAGCACTCTTCAACTGGACCCTGCAGAAGTATAATGCAGAGTGTTTATGGACAAAGATAAGCTTTAGAAGACTGGCAAGGAATTAAGTGTCCTTAAAACTATTAATTGAGATAGAAGGAACAGGGAACACTTATCAGCACAGGCTGCTGGCACGCAAGGTCATATCAGCAGCCAGCAATGGCAGGTGCAAATGATGAAATCTGTGTGCACATTCTAGAGGGACAGCTTTCTAACAGAGGAGCTCTTCTCCACTGGGGCTGGTGCCGCTGTTTAATTTGATTACACACAATTGAGAGCCCGGGGGAGGGAGAGAAGGAACGAAAAAGAAAGAGTGAGGACCCTCTACACACCCATGCTGAACTTAAAGGGCGCATGCAGCTGCAGTCTCGGCAGCAGGGGTTCTGAACAGTGGTCCACAGCAAAATTACAGGGGGATGAGACAGCTGACATGGCATGATCCTTTGGTAGACAAAAAATTACTTGCTTTCCCCACAGCAAACCACACACCGCATAGCAATTTTGACTGGAAAGATGCTATCCCAGATTTAAAGGGAAACTCATCTGTTAAAAGAAATACATCTCAGAGAGAGGCAGAGTCTGGAATCTGTGTGTGAACACGCACATAGACTGACACTTGGTCCACAACACTCACAGGTGCTATACACTCTTTCAGCTTACTACAAAATCTTTTACTATCTGGCTTTTTAAGGGTTGCCAAGAGACTGTCTTCTAACCATAACTTGTAACCCCAAACTATCGAAACTGCTGATACTTCCCTTTTCCCTGAAATCTTGGGGAAGCACCCTGGGACTGTCTCTTTAAAAGAGAGAACAATTCAGCCTATATTGCATTCTGGGCTAAGCAGGGGGAAAAAACTAAAACCCACCAGCTTTTAGAATCAGGTCCTCTAGACTAAGCCCAAGAATATCGCTAAAGCAGCAAATTGCTCTTGTTGAGAATTTAGGTACAATTTCTCTTTAAACCTACCTTAAAATTGACATCACACTACCTACCGGAGTCTAAATTATACTTTCATAATTACATGTATTAATATCTAAAGTGTGTAATTGTAAAGGACCTGATATATTTCAGAAACGCCATACTTATAAACCTATTTTTTGAAATAGAAACTTCCTGCACTACTGTAATATCTATATTTTAGGTCTCCTATCTTTACAACTCAATACTAGCAGAGGCAACTGGAGTCCACATGTTCAAATGTAAGCTGCAAACAGTGACCTATTGTCTCAATGGCACTGATTTAAAAAAAAAAGAAAAGAAAAAGCAAACCTGCAGAGCAAAACCCCACCCTGAAAACAGTGGGAAAAACTCACGTATGCAAAAAGTTTTATGTATTTGTTTTAATCTACCAAGAAAACTGAAACACTGAAAAACATTGGGGTTTGCCAAAAGAGTGATTAATGAAATTTAGTTAGGAGATTTAAATCAGTGATATGATAATTAAGCTGTTTGTAGCGATGACCACACCATGACTGATCCTACCTGTTGTTTCCTGGCAGTCTCTGCACAGAGACCAGAGGCTGAACGTCCATGATTATCCAGACAGACCAAACTCTCCCGCAGCTGGGCTTGTCCTGTACATGCAAACCTCTTTTTACAGATAGCAGTTACATAGGATATCTCTCCTACTCAAGCTTGAAGCAGTTTGTACTTCAGTTGGACAACTCCTGGAGTGAATAAATGAAACACCCTGGTTACAGAGTCCAGTAATTCCTAAATGGTGATGGACATATTTCCTATTCATATAGAAAATGTAAAGGAATGGTATAATAAGAGCTTGACTAAATATTTAAATCAAGAGGGTTAAACCCTGATTCAGATGGTATTGCATGTGCTTACAGATAGAAACCTCTATCCAGCCACTGATGTAACTTGTGTTTTTATTCAAACATTAGCTCTACAGCTAATTCATTCTTAAGTAGAGTGGCTTTCAGCAATGCAAGTGATTTAAATGTACACTTGTGAGACAAATGTAAGCTTGCAATGATGTACAGAGTTTGACATTTATACCATTATATAGTTTTGAACATAATACGACTACAGAAGCATTACTAATTTTGAGTCACTTCCAAATGAGAAAAAGAGGTTTAACAAGAACAATGAAATGCAGAGCAAAAGTGATGTACCGATCTCTTGCAACCCCTCTCAATCAGGTCCTGATAATTTTGGTAGCTTTGTAATAGCTTAAAGT
Source organism: Psophia crepitans (assembly GCA_013399095.1). NCBI lineage: Eukaryota > Metazoa > Chordata > Aves > Gruiformes > Psophiidae > Psophia > Psophia crepitans. Next base: position 677,428 of record VWZZ01004730.1, read on the forward strand.
ACACCCACTGCACCTTGAACAGCTGCCAATAACGTGCCTTACTATGACAAGCATCTTCATACACCTTTGAGGACAAAAGTAATTTTAATCCTACTTGGAAAAGTGTTTTAGTTTTTAAGAGCTTTACTGAAGCATGGTATGAGACACAACCCCTGGAAGGGCACTATACAGCAACTTAACAAAGGTGTTTTCACAGAAATAAGCTCCAAGAAGCACAGCTGTTCCCCCTGCACTGCATCTGTAACTTTTGAGACATACAGGCTCAGAAAGATGTCCCACTTCTCCACTGTCCCCAACCCCAGCAACTGAGAGTATGACCCAAAATGTATTCAAGTAGTGATAGGTCTACTCAATTTCACGAGTGTTAAAGCACATATAAAACAGCACACTAGTTTCCAAAACTGGTCACACATCTAAGCTTACAAAGTAACTGCAAGCAATACTCATTTATGCCAAGCTGGAATTTGCCAACGTGTAAGAGGTGCAGACTATGACTACTTAAAAACACGTTTTATGAAGGAAATAGCAAGTGACCCTAAGTTTCAGCAGTTCTACAAAGACCCTACTATAATGAGGTAGGCAAGAGAAGCATGGTTTTAGTCCTTTTTCAACACTTTTGTACCAAAGTACATCAGAGTTGCCAAGCACACAGCAGTTTGTGCTACAGAAGCAACCACTCCTGAGTATCCAGAGCCTGCATACATATAAAATGCAGATTAAATGAACACAGAAGTAAATGAAATAAAGTTATTTATTCCCTTGACAGCTAAAAAATGCTGCTGAGAAAAAAGGCAAGAAGGGCAGAAGATCCACTCACTGCATGGAGTACTAGAGGGCGAGTGCTAGAATTGGCATCCAACAACCTCACGTTCTGAGCAGTGACTCAAGGCTTTTCGTTAGGGATTGTGTAATTGTTTATGCAGTCTGTAGGCAAACATAGATTAAAAAACCTACAAGGATTCCTCTCACTTGGAGGAGAAAAAAAAAATCTTCCTTGCCTTAATACCAGCTGGGAATAAGACACACACACTTTCTAGTGCCCCAAACATCATCGCTTGATTGATCACCAGAAGCTCAGGAATCTCAGCACATTGTTGTTATAGTCAAAAAATCAATGACTTGAAACTGGCACTGTAGTTTTTTTCCTTATCTTATTATAGGAAGGTCATCATGGAGCAATCAATGTTTGCCCTTCCAAGCACTATTACTCAGGTACCTTGTTTGGTACTTCTGAGTTACAAGTCCCTCAAAAATTGCAAAGGGAAAAAAAAAAGTCTCATCTGCTAATACTATCATATTACACTGCTTTTTGTACTCCTCCTCTTCACCATCAGAGAAGGGACTAACATGTCCAAGACTGAGCTGATCAGAACTGTCAGTCTTAGAGCATTGTAGCTGTCAGTCACCAGTGGCCCTTGGGTATTTTGTTTCCTGAATATATAAAAGATTGTTATCCTGAAAGTTAGTCAGCATTTCTGGCTGCTAGACGGAAATAACAAGACTATTATAAATGTTTTAACATTAGTTTAGCTGCAGCAGTATTTGAGTTCTAATAGCTTAGCACACAAACACATGCAATGACCACTCTTTATAAGGCATATTGCTGCATTAGAAATAATTTTTTCCTTATTGCATAGTTTGTTTCCTAACTTACATAGTCAGCATTTATTAATAGTGTTGCAATTTCATATTAATTATTATTTAGCACTGACAGTATGCCTGGAACTGCACAAAATCGGTCCCTGCCCGAAAGCGCTTAAGCAGCCCTGATTCAGTGTCCCATAACCAACGTTTCCCACACCAACCTGCTCAATGACTAAAACCTGGGCAGTAGTGTAACTTGGTCAGCTGATGTCACATCAAATTATTTAACTTGTGCTGCTCGGGACAGCCAAGTCACAGTGGGTATAGCTGGGATAAAGCTTACAAGCACAAGCCTGTGGGAGAAAACCACCCAACATTAAAGGCAATGTAAAAATGAGAATCCAGTATCTTATGCAAAATAAATCATGTCTCATTTTCAAAATAGTCTCATATTTTCAAAAAGTCTCACTGAACGAGTGTACTGCAAGAGCACAGAGTGGTTTGTAGACTTCCCAGACTGCACACCTGGTAGCAGAACTGTGTTAAAGTGACTATATGCACCAGCCAAAACACAAAACATCCAAGGTCATCACTACAACACAGACTCAAATCATCAAATACAGAGGTGACAGGCAGAAAGTGAAAACTAGAGATCAACAACAGGGCAATACCCCTCCCCGCCCCCCCTTTCAGATCTGCATTGCTCTGTTGCCATACTCTCCTGAAGGATCTCTTCCCTGAAACGAGAATATGCAGAGAGCAGCTCATCAACTCATAGGACAGCCGTGTGAATCCAAGTTAACCTTCGGGGAGGTGCAATTCAAGCCCTGCAGGCTTCACACAGACAGAAGTCCTGTTCGCTCTGTCGGTTCACCCACTCTTGTTGTTTTCCATGTTGCCAAGAACACAGGGCTCACGTTCTAAGACAATAATGACATGTTTCTAATACGAATAAAGAAAATGGGAAGCTATGAAACAAATAATTAGCTGTGTTCTGTTATTTACATAATTATTAGCAGAAGCCTGAACAAGGAGTAAAATGGATTAGTACAGTTTTGGTTCAATGCAGCCTTAAAATAAAAAAACATCATCACATGCCAAGGCTGAAAGGATTTTCATTCCAGCGTGCGGTTCTCGTTCTGTCAGCCAAGCTCCAAGCTGCTACTGCAGCTATTCTCCGTATAAACCCTGATCTTTTCCCTCTGCTGTTCTGTTCAGCCACTGCAGTTGCTGGCCACCAGCAGAAGCATAGAAAAGGTATAAAAAGTCTGTAGGAGATAATATTGCTCACCAACAATACAAACCTGGTATGTTCATAGTGCTGAAGCCTGCATTTATGTCTGGCAAGGCATAAAGCTGAGTTTTCCTTCTGTATTTCTTTCCCTTGTCTTCAGCTAAAACTGCGGTATGATTTCAGGTGCGGTAGAAGATCAACAGTTCTGGAGAAGGATGATTGACATTTATTCCCTCAAAACCACAAGTACAGAATAGGTGGGAGCAGGTACATTGCTCTCACCGTACACTTCACTGCTGTCTAGAAGGATCAGCCTGACCCAAGAACTCAATGCCTGATGCTGTCATTCTATATATCGAGAGACAAAATGGTGGTTCCCAGCCATGCCTTGTGTGGAGGCTTTCATGAAACACATGGCATCATGATGAGTAGAAAGAGACCACCAGAGGGTCCCGAACAAGTTATCCAAGAGCCTTCCAAAAGAAACTTTCAGCCACTCCTGACTAGAAATAGGTCCAAAGGCATGACCTCAGAAGTGAAGGATTCTGCATCCCTTCAGTCATTTAGGATCCCCCACATTCTCACTTTCCTGATTATTTATACCATTGTAAAACCAGAAGCACAGAAATTCGTGTTCCCTCCCTTTCACCTCCTTTCCCTGCAACCCTACAGAAATAGCTGGGTTACATAAGACAGAAACACCCACAAAATAACAATGAGAACAGATGTGTCAAAAAAGCAAAAATGTGTATGAGATGCCTACTGTGCATGCCAATTCCAAGTAAAGTACTCATAGTGCAGTGAATTATTTTAATAGTATGAAACTCAAAGGGAGGTTCAACTAGTTAGAGCTAAGAACTAAGAGCTTGTTTATTTTGCCTGTACCTGTCTCATATTTGCTTCTTGACTTTCAGACCAAGAATTTCAGACCAGTTCACCAAAACTGCAATTTTAAAGAGATGTCTGTGCCAAGTTCTGTACCCAAACTTCTCTGGAACCCATCCAGGAGTTGTTCACCTCACTTAGACCTCTCTGTGCTCTGGGGCAGCTCATTTTGCTCAACTCTAGTTAACTTCCATGGCCCCTTAGAGACTTCACAGGTCCTTTGCAAAACTCTTTTTGAACATACATTATTTTTTTCTAGAACACTCACCACCCTACGCCCACAGTGCCAATTTCCAGAAAACTCTCTCAACCAGCAGAAGGACATCATCCTCCATCATCCATTTCCAACAGACACCTTCATGCTTTCTCCTGTGATGTTTATTGCATTTGGGAGATGCTGTCTGTAAACACTTGCTGAAAGCTATCATTGCCTTCCCTCAAATCCCTCCTCAGCCTTTGGCTACACCGCCTACCAAATAAATCGTATCTGCTAACCTGCTAGGCCCCTTACACTACCCAGTACTGTCTCTCATCTCCTTCAGACTCTCCCATCCACAGCCTACAGCTCGCTGATACCTCTTGATATACATGGATCATGAGTACCTTGGGTGCACCATCTGACTGGGAGGAAGCTGCACAATGATACACATAAAGCAATGATGATGCAAACAGGCAACTCAGCAGAAGTTCTGATCACTGAATTTTCTAATTTATATCTGCAAAATAAAATTATGGTTTCCCATTGAATCTCCTGAACAGGTACCATGAGTCTTTATTAACAATTAAAGAACCTCAAGACCTTAACAAACCGTACTTGATTCAGGTGACATGCTAGAACATCACCTTTCAATCGCAAGTTCCTCAGCATCTGACAGCCCAAGCAAGAGCCATACGATTTCATACCGGGAGGAAGTCACCAGCTTTTAACAATGTCTATTGAACTTAGTAGCCCACCGTGCTACTGCCTAATGAGTAGCTTATTTGCTTCTGGTGTACAATCTACCAGAAGCAATAAAGAATAAACATATAATAAATAGAAGCAATTAAAATCAAGTTGACTGATGGAGTTTAACCCTATTACAGCTTGGCACGTTATTTCGAAAGTCCTGAAGGAATGTTCGACCAGAGAAGCTTTACCACACAGCTTCTGATATTGACACTCAGACATCAAGGGATCTGGTCATCACATTATTCTTAAGAACACACTCAATATTTATGAGGATCTTAACTCCATGTAATAAAAGCCATATTCACTGACTGTGATGACTTGGATGCTTTAGGGATAAAATTAATCAACATGTATGAAAGAGGATCTCAAAGTCAAACAGGAAAATCTGCACATAATAACAAAGATAGTAACTACCTGGCAAACCTACATCACAAGGAAGAAAAATACTATGATTAAACATAATAAGGCTTCACTTGAAATGTAAAATACTCTGGAACAAATCCTGCTAACTCGCATAAGAACCGGCAAACAGGAAGCAGCTGAATAGGCAATAAAGCCCATCACACAGGGATAACACAACATTAAGAGAACTAGATGCCACTACACAGTCCTTGTCATCATGCTGCAGAGTGCTTTCTATCACCTGCTTTTGAACTGCATGAGTCTCAGTCCTAGGTTTTGCCCATAGTACAGCATTTCTTGATTTTGAGCCAGTAACAGGTACCTGTTGTCCAAGGAAAACACTGTCATCCTATTGCAAATTCTTACCTGCATGTGCTGATAGAACTGCTGGCTCAAGTAGGTTCTGTTAATATTAATTTATAATATTATCCAGCATTCCATTCCTTCCACTGCTGAGTCCTAGGTTGAGATTAGCCCAACAAGTGAAAAAAAATTAAGAGCTTGTGCTGCCACTTAATGGTTTCCTCCCTGAAGCTATAAGCACTGACGGTAGTCTAGTTACATTGAGGATAAGGGACTCTCTCCACCACATTATATATATGAGATCTCACCATTCAGTGTGAAACATCCTATGAGGTAATATATTACTATCACAAATGGGAGCTTACAATTTAAAAAAAAAACAAAAAACCACAGTTTTGGTTTATAAACTCTTGAATGGCTTTGCACTTGAGAGTTAGTGTTGAACCCTTCCTAACCCTTCAGTTATAGCTTGCACTACATAGTTTCAAACTTGACTTTCAACTTTCAATAATCATTTGCATGTATGTATCTTCAAAGAATGATATTTGATTTGCAACTATGTGTTGTAATGAGAGACTAATTAACACAAATATGGTTATTAGCAAGTTACAGATATTTACACGACAAAAACAGCAGACCAAAGCCTATGGCACACTGTGTCACAGGGAGAGACAACCTCAAGGATGAACTAATACCAGCCAAGACTCTGCCACTACCTACGTTACCACAGGCAAATCGCCGACACTATACAACTCTGTTTCCCCTTCTGTAAGTGGGATAGTAAGACTCATTTACTTTGCTGGGTAGTTCTCCAGCTTAATTAAATCATTACCTTTAAATTAAAGGCACTACAGAAATGCCAGGAAGTAGCATCTGAATTAAAAGGTGGAGGTGACACCCTAATGAAGCAAGACTATTTTCATGGTTGACAGCAGGCTCAGTAAAAGGTCATCCCATGGCATAATTGTGAAACCACATTCCAAGCTTCTGAAGGTAGGATGACTTTTCCCAAAACTTCATTAAGAGGAAGGTATGTCCCAGCATCGTCAGATGGCTAAAATGCTGTAGTTTCACAGGTAATCTGCAATGGCTTCATTACTTTTAGTTTACCCCTTTTCCTTGCTCTTTGCTTTCCTAATTGCAGCAAAATATCCCAGCTCTTGGAAGAATGCTTTTTCCACAGGCAACTGTTTTCAGTATGATCAAAGACCTATTAAGAAAATTGCAGAGGATCATTTCCCTTCAAGTCAGTAAAGTTCAGCACAGAGTTTTCAATCTTTTCTTTAGAACAGCCACAGTAGAGGCACTCCTCCTTTTTGTCTGGGACAGCTTCTCCCAAATAGCATTACATTTTAACATTCCCTGTACACACTGGAAATTTCCAATTCTGTGTAAACGTAAGGACACTATCGAATGATCCACTATTACTGCACAGGCTTTTTATTTTTCAAGTACTGGAAGTAAACCATAAGAAGCAGGCCAGTCCTCCGTGGAGGCCTAGTTTCATCATGTATTCCCAACAGAGCTGCAACTTCACGTCAAGTGTGATGCTGTGCATGTCCTGCATCTCAGACACCATACTCAAGTTCTGAGATGGAATATCCCAGATACCAAAAGGCACATCCCATTCTAAATTCATTTAGTCCATACTGGGAAGTCATTAAACCATACCTAGAGAAACAGTCAGCTACTTCCCTGTATGTACCTGAAAAAAAGATTACCCAAGAACAACTCATTGTACACAATGTATTTGTATCCAGAGTGTAAACACCAAGAAATACCACATTTACTGTTTGCTCTTTAGCAATGCAAAAACATTTGCTTTTTACTTTTAGGAGCAAGATGTGCTGTGGGAGAGGTCAGCCTCGTTCTTTCTATTACATAAGATCTCCTTGCATTGACTGGATGCATATTATCTAGCTTCTGCATGGTTATGTTAGAAAATAGTGGAAGATACCCAGGGAATCACGTTTGCAACAAAGAACTCCATACGTGTTTGGTTTTTTTCTAGTGATTAAATCTATACTCACATATACTTATTTTATATAAAAATATATATATATATACATACACACACTCTCTAAATAATTTATTTTTTTTTCTTTAATACTTGCATTTGCGATCGGGAAGACCAAAAGGACTGCAAAACTAAAACAGAAGATGTACTTGTAGTATCATGCCCACACAAAAGGATTCTTCATTTGCTTATGTCCGTCTGTCAGCTGCCTACTAATTGCTTTTGAGTCCACTGACCTGCTTTTGACTAAATTTGACAGCAAGAAGTCCCAAGGCTCCTGACACTTTCATTAAAAAAAATAAAAATGTTTGGGTAGAGGAAAGACTCTTACAAGACAAGAAGGCAAAGGTTAATGACAAAGGTCAACTCTTATTTGACGTCAGAAAACCCACAGCAGGGATCACCCTACAGACACAAATCCTCAGGAACCAGTTTGCATTGGTAGTGCTGCTCTTCTAACACTTGTTTCAAATAGAGCTGGAACCAGAAATTAATTCCAGTTCTCACAACAGTTCACTGGCCTTAGGTAAATCATAACTTCTCATGTTACTTCCCCTGCCATAAGGTGGCTAATATTTAACTCCCTTGTTATGTTGCTGCAACAATTCACATTTGAAGCATACTTTGAACGTCTAAAGAGCTGTATTCACTAATTATTACCTGTCTTGAGACATGAGTTGAATATTCAAAGTGCTAGCTTGATTCATATGCAAGTGCATGTCACACAAACATGTGGTATGCTCTCAGACTCAAAATATAAAAGCAAAGATTGCTGTTTGAGAAGGCTTTATTATAAAGTCAGTTCTGAGCTCAAAAAAAGTATCATTTTTATTACCAAACCTCTACAATTAGACTGGATTTAAGTTATTCCTTGTTTTGGATTAGCACTTTATAAAAGGCCAGTTTCAAAAATAAATACCAATTCACAGAAGACAAAAAGGTCAGGCAAAATTTGATTCTGTCCTCAAAGGAAAGTCTGATGTCTGAGAGCTGAAACCTCTGATATCAAGCTGAAAGCTAAGGGGTAAGTTCCACAGGGCAGTTACTGGGCACAGGAAAAACAGAGCTTATCCTGGAAATACTGGCAATCATAGCATTGGGACTGGCGACACTGTATCAGAGCAGGCAGTTTTATCCTCTGTTTGGTCAGGTACTTTCCAGCCTTTCCTGAAATGAAGATGCTTCTCCCTTCCTTTGCCAAAGCATCCCATGTCTTCTGTTCTCGCAGGCAGAAATATCAGACGACAAAGGTCTTGCTGAAAGTACTAGAGCAAATAGGTGAACGAGAGAGTGATTTAAAAAAAAAAAAAAAAAAAAAAACAAAAAAGAGGG